>JXCR01074675.1:45599-70776 GCA_002079205.1 Phalaenopsis hybrid cultivar | reverse complement strand
CTTATCTTAAGATTTGTGAAATGGTGATTTGAATTGGTGAAGCCATGAAAATGTTAAAGAAATTGTGATGATCTTTTCACTTCGATCTTAATTTACTTTCAATCTGGCCAATTGATTTGTTAAAATATGTTGAGTTTTACAACTAAAGTATAGATTACATCCTAGATTCAGAGAGGTCAAAGCCTATGGAAGTTGGGTGCAAATGNACTTTATATAGCACTCAACAGGAACAAATGAAGAATTAGAGGTTTAAAAGGCAAAACCCAAATAGTATGAAGAAGGCTAATGGTGATGATGATCATTAGAAGCTTGCAGTCTACATTAGCTCTTTTCTATTAAGCAGTTTTCATACGTAATATGTACATCATGTCATCCAAGGAAAATTGGCTTATTAAGTGGTTGAAGCGATAGCAGCTGAGTAAGGGAAAATTGCAAGTTGGATCAAATATTAATCACGTAGTTATATTTTGTAAGTTTTTGTTTAATTTGGGCTTGATCAATTAAACTTTTATTTGCTTTAGACACTTGTAGATTATAAAGCAATATGGTAAAAAACAGGTGGCCATGTGGTATGCAATGGAGGTTGGAGATCATACACACACACACTTGCTCGACATAGGATGGGGAGAAAAGAGAACCAAACACAAATAGTCTTTTGTATCACACTACTTCAAATATCCAATGACATTTGTTAGTATAATTATGGCATCCATTTGACAAATATGATAATGTGGAAGGCCTATCATTTCATTGAAATAGAGCATTCATAGTGGTTTAGACATTTAGTTCTATATGCTAATGGATGAGTTGGTATGACATCAATAATTTAGAAGACTTGATTGATTTGTTTAAGGATCCAATTTTTGTTACTAACCTCCTGATGATTTAGGGTCATATGATGATTCTTTTGTTTGTTCTAATTTGCATTCTAATTGAATCTCAAAATGTTTAGCATGTTGAGTTTCTATAGTAAGTGTAAGTTTCATTTTCAAGAGTGTATAATTGGCATTTGAAGCAGTCTCCTGTTAGATGACCTCTAGTATTTTAGGGTATGATATAATTTTCTTTTAGCGAGTTTAAGTTAATATGGGAGCCATACTACCTCATTCACTCCTTCAAATTAGAATGTTTAGTTGCTCTCCCTATATAGCTCAAATTTAAAGATCTTGATATAATTTTCTAATTTTGTATGTATTTGTGCATTCAAAATTTTTTGGGTATATTCTCTTTGAATGCTAACTTCTAAGTTTTTATTTTCCTTCTAATTTAGGTTTCCCTGGCATATATTGATGAAGTATTTGGATCTTAAATGTGCATTCTCTGATTTTTTGTGTTTTTTTGTATGAAGCTTGAATTTGCCTATGCCGTGTTTTTGTATTCTATAAATATTTGTAATTATTAGATCCATAGTTGTTGCTGATAATTGTCGTGATCGTTATGCTTTATTAAATTAAAACAATATATTATGCTTTATTAAATTAAAACAATATATTTGTAATGTGAAATATAGTTCTTATTTTGAGTAGATATAATATGATGTTTTAAATTTTTATAGGAAAATTAAAATACTATATATATAGAAGCGCGTACGCATGTGCGTGGATGGGTAGGTGCATGCGCATTATAGTTTAATTGTGATCTCTCGGCCTCTTGTTAGGCTAGATCCTAGGTAAAACTACTCTAAACCCTAATGTTTAGCCTCTTATTTAGAAGGTTGGACTGGTTTCAAGAGACTTGCCGAGAAGAGAATTGGGAATCTTATATTAATTCATAAAATTATTTTTTTTGATATTAGAGAACCCGTGACAAGTCTAGCAACCTAAAACATAAAGTTATCTTTCAAGGATCTCTTTTTAATTCTTTTGAAAGAAATTTTTCTAGTGTGAGTTAATTTTCTCTACAAGTCTGTTTCTTAATGTTAGGAGCAGCTTTAATTCATTAAATATATTTGGTACTATTATTTGTGCTAGCTATTTCCATGGTTCGAGAAATGACTTGTGGCATGATCTTAAAGACATCTCTAGTAGTTTTCTGGGTTCTTGGCTAGTTTTTGGGGATTTTAATCGAATTTTTGTGATAGCCCTCCTAACCAAGGTGTCATGGACTATTTTGCTAGTACTCCTTGGATTGTAGTCTTTTGATATTGATTTCCATGATGAAAACTGAGTTCTATTAATAAAAGTGTGTGGAAAATATAACATTTAACAGCTGAATTTTCTGTTTGGGCAGCTGCTTATTTGCTTATGATTGGCTAATCAGTCATTTTGAATTTTTATATATAATTCATATATGTATATATTCATTTTTCTCATTTGATTTTATCATTTTATGAGGCTTAACGGCAAACATGATGGCCTTTTGGCTTGGTGAATGGGGTTCTACTAAACAATCCACGGTCTCTTTGTGGATTATAAACAAGCCAAGCTGACCATTATCATTTTGCCTTTGCTATTAGATTTTGAGCATGACATTAATACCCTGCCAACCTTTAATATCCTATTGGAGGTGCTAAGCTTCTTACAGGTGCTAGAAACCCAAGTCAATGATGTTATCCTATTGGAGGTGCTAAGCTTCTTACAGGTGCTAGAAACCCAAGTCAATGATGTTGATCAGTACTTGCTAACGACCTGTGGTTCATTGTGAGTTAAATTGTATGGATCTGTTAATGAGGTATTCTGTTCTTTGATTTGGATTGACATCAACAGAAGACTGTTAAGCTCAGGCTATATCTAAGGTTGATAGTGCTAAGTTCTTCGAGCTATGGATGATTCTAAGATTGAATGTGTGGTTGGTAGCCTTTAAATTCCGGTTAGGCCTAAGATTGACGAGTATGATTTTTCAATGTGTCATCTAAGAAATAATTTGTTTGCATTTTATGACAGCTTTTCCATATGGAAAGAGGGACGCGTTTATAACCTTTTGGGATAGTGACTGAGGGTGCTTGTGGATGCTGGAGAGGCAAGTTGTATACCTAATGGTGTGCGGCATGCCCTGAGAAGTTGGAATAGGGTGGGGGAAGTGACAACAAGTAAAGAGTTTAGATAGATTTGGTTGTGGCAGTTAGGGTTCCGATGGAAATTTTGGGCCAGGGATAAAGGAGAAAAGTAGTAATGGGTAGGATCCAACTGATTAAGTAATTTTTTTATTTGCTTCCTTTTAAAATTGTTTTATTGATTGTAAAATTCATAAAAAATTCATAAGATAATTGGTTAATTAGGCAATATCAAATAATTTTTCTACAAGCTTTTATTTGCTCGAATAAAGCTATAATTTATTAAGATTTGAATTCAAACAGCGGGCAAATTGATGAGGCTACCAAGAGGCACAAAACTAAAGCATAAATCAATTTTATGTCTTTATTATCGTTATGCTACTTTATCTGTTTTGCATTGCTTGGGGTTTCCTATGATAGTTGCATATATAACCTCACCACATATCATTTTTAATTGTTATTTTTTAGTCTAAGAGTTCCTTTGTTTTCTTTTGGAGATATTCAGATCCATCTATTTTACTCCATTGTTTTTAAAAATGATTTCTTATTGTAGGAATATAGCATATTAGTTATATTTTCTTCATAGATTTTCAATTTGGTATCTAAAACATTATTTTAGTTTCTGCACCAATTCTCTATTGAAAAAGAAAGTGTTTTTACTACTACTTTATCCGGATGCATTGAGCTTTTTTTTTT
Organism: Phalaenopsis hybrid cultivar; assembly: GCA_002079205.1. Taxonomy (NCBI): domain Eukaryota; kingdom Viridiplantae; phylum Streptophyta; class Magnoliopsida; order Asparagales; family Orchidaceae; genus Phalaenopsis; species Phalaenopsis hybrid cultivar. The sequence continues at coordinate 67,088 of JXCR01074675.1, read as the reverse complement.
AAACTATGTAATATTTTATACGATTGAAAGTTTTAAAATGTGTTTTTTATGCCCACAGTTATTGAAAATGGTTTTTGCAAGAATTTTTGCTCAAGAATATGCTCCGAGGTCTCAAATTTTGCACATGTGACTGAAATAAGTAACGTGCAGAGTTCAGAAGCCGGGTCTAGTTCTGGTGCAGAATGGAGGAGTTTAGAAAGAGAGCACAGGGTCTATTCATATTTAAGCCACTGCATGGTTTCACCTCTAGCAAAAAGAGATTGCATCCTTGAGGCAATGTGCGCCTCCAGCACTGATAATTTTCCCGATGAGAGCATCGAAAACACATTGGAACCAAAAGATCGTGTAGACATTAGACCTTCATACTGGTCGAGTGAGGGACAAAAGAATCCCGAAGTACCGGAGACATTAACTTATAGTTTGCTTTCAAAGTTGTGTGTAATAAATGAAATAAAAATACAGCCATTTGAAGGTTAGCATTACTGTTTCTTTGTAGTTCATGCTATCCTGACTTGCTAATAGTTTTTCTTTATTTTCAGCGTACTTTCAAAATGGGAGTCCCATATATTCAGCAAAATTAGTAAGGTTTCGGATGGGCTATTGCTCTTTGCTTTCCGAGACTTCTAAAGATGGTCAAGTCAGTACAGTTGATGATTACAGGTGGATCTATGTTTCACCTGAATTTAAAATGTTGCAGGTAATTTTAAAAATTTTGTCGTTGTTTTTGCTTATTATAGTTGCAATGTTAGAAATTTATCTCGTGAGATATATTTTATAAATTATGTTTGTTTTAGATAGATCCTTTTGGCTTACTATAAGTGATAATAACGTAATTATGTGGGCCTAGGCAGAAAATCTCCACCATTGTCTGTGCACATCCATGTAATTTTTATGTATGTCAAACTTCAACAATTTTTTTCACTTTAATGTTGGTGAATTGAAAGCTCAAGGGAATCAAACCCAAAAAATTGCTTAAATATATATCAGACAAACTGAATATAACCAAAGTTGGCTGTACAAGTCGTCAAAGATGAGAGGCTTGGTGTTATTTTCAGCTTAATCCAGATAGTGCTCAACCCTGTGCTAAAATTTCTGCATTTAATGGATCTCTATTTCTAGTCACCTGTAACTTCATTATGCTATCCAGAACAATAATTTTAAAAAGTACTTAATCATTACGAAGTACTGGTAATTTTATAGGAGTTTTCATTCTGTGTTGACATTTTGAGACTTTAGAAAACCCTGCTGGACGCACGACATCGACTAAAAGTTCCGCAAGTTAAAATGTCACTTCTATAACTTGTATAGTCTCAATTTCACGATTCTCATTAGCACACTTGGATATGTTGTAGTTTTATAAATTTAATGAATTAAAATAAGTAATAAAATATTTTACAGAAGATAATAAATGAATTTGTGGAGTTATTAATGCTTTTTGACATTGCTTGGAATCATAAAACAATACTTTCTAGATTTAAATTTAAATTAAGTGATTAAGAGAGAAATGGCATTATACCATTAAACAAAGTTACTACTAATGTTGGAAATATCTATTCTCGTCAAAATGGTTAAGCTCATCATAATACACTTAATGCATCTAATAATTTTAACCATTCAACATTCTTGGTAAGTGAATCATCTAAGGTTGTAACATGATCATTAATTAGGGTTCTAAAGTAAAGTTCCTCTCTACAACATTTGCGCATAAGATTTTGCAAAAATATATGTTTAAGCTTTATTAGATGGGTTACTATGCAAATGAGTGTTAAATAGAAATTATATATTGATGTGAAAAAAAAAACAAATAATAAGAAAATGAAAGAGGAAACGATATTTAAGAATTTAATGAAATGGTAAGCTATTATGTAGATAATTCATGGAAATGCTCTTTTATGTTATGGCATGTGCACCTAAAGTTGATTATGTGTTGACATCACTTTTGGTTGAGATCTAATTTTCTCCTTAGTAGTCTAGGTCTAGCCATAGGACTTCCTTGTTGACTATTCCTAGAGGACTAGAAAGGTAAACCTCACCATTCGAAACTCTAAGCTCTTCTTTGCTCAATTTTAAGTTCCACATATTGGTCATAACCTGTAATATTTAGTAGGTGGGGGGCCAGTATGGGGGAGCCCAAAGGGAGTCCCCATAGGACTGTTTGGACTTAGGGTGGACCCTAGGTGGTGTGGCCTTGGTCATTTTAACACACACATGCACTTGATACCCCCCCACTTACACTCACAACCTCAGACTTTAGTCAAATATGCTTAGTTAGTCCCTTAACTTTTTGGGNCTACGCGCCAAACATCAAATTATCGCGATTTAGGGCCGCGAAGCAGCAAAAAAGCGGCCCCAAACGGAGCCTTAGTTAGTCCCTTAACTTTTTGGAGAACTCATGTAGATGGTCCCCTAGGCCACTAGCCCTAGGCTAGGGTTTAGTTGAAACCAGTACATGGAGGACCCAAAGTAGGGAATTCTATTAGTCCATGGCTCAAGTAGGGTGGTTGTGTGGTTGACACCGCCAATCCTACTAAAATACCCAATTTAGTCTTTTGCCCCAAAAACCTACCCCAATTTACCAAACTACCCTCNGGGTTTAGTTGAAACCAGTACATGGAGGACCCAAAGTAGGGAATTCTATTAGTCCATGGCTCAAGTAGGGTGATTGTGTGGTTGACACCGCCAATCCTACTAAAATACCCAATTTAGTCTTTTGTCCCAAAAACCTACCCCAATTTACCAAACTACCCTCGAAACCCCAATTTTGACCAAAATCCAAAAAATTACCAAAAATGCCCAACTTTGTTCAAGAATCATTTGAAACCCACCCAAATTGCCCGAAACACCACAAAATTTTCAAATTTACCAAAATACCTTTGATTTTGTTAAAATTACAAAAATACCCCTGGTGACCCAAATNAACTACCCTCGAAACCCCAATTTTGACCAAAATCCAAAAAATTACCAAAAATGCCCAACTTTGTTCAAGAATCATTTGAAACCCACCCAAATTGCCCGAAACACCACAAAATTTTCAAATTTACCAAAATACCCTTGATTTTGTTAAAATTACAAAAATACCCCTGGTGACCCAAACTGTCCCAAAACCTAAAAAATCATTTCAAATGTCCGCAAAACCTAGTTGGACCACTCCATTGAGCCCAATTTGACCAATTTGACAAATTTTGACCGAAATCCCCAAATTACCCTTAAATGTCCAATTACCTTAATGCACCTCCAATGTCCACCAATTTGATCTCAATTTTTNTTTCAAATGTCCGCAAAACCTAGTTGGACCACTCCATTGAGCCCAATTTGACCAATTTGACAAATTTTGACCAAAATCCCCAAATTACCCTTCAATGTCCAATTACCTTAATGCACCTCCAATGTCCACCAATTTGATCTCAATTTTCCATAATTTTAATTTTAAGCTCAAATTCATCATGCCTAAAATTGATTGAAACCAAATCCAAGTTCAATTGAACCCAATTTCAAACCTAAATCCTAAGCCCAATTCAAAATCCCCAATTTGACCATAAGCCAAAATTTCATCAAATTGAACGCCCAAACCTATCCACTTGCCCCAATTTTTAATCCCAAAATTTTTATAACACTCNAATCCCCAATTTGACCATAAGCCAAAATTTCATCAAATTGAACGCCCAAACCTATCCACTTGCCCCAATTTTGAATCCCAAAATTTTTATAACACTCCACATCAAATTAAACCCTCAATTGGCCTTGGTCAAGCCCCAATCTCACTCAAATTCAACTTCGACCGAACCCCCAATTTTGCCCCAAACTCCAAATTCCACTAAATTGAACTTCATAACCTCAAAATTTTCACTCAATTGGTATTCAAAACTCTTCATGGAAATCCCTTGGTTCAATTTGAACCATCAATTGGGTCTAACTAAAGCCCTAGCCAAATCCAAACCTAAGGCTAACCAAATGCACCAAAATTGGCCATGAGCCAAAATCCATCAAATTGAGCTTTCAAATCAACTCAAAATCACTCAATTCTTTTTCTAAACTCCTTGTGACAATCATTTACACCATTTTAATCAATTAATTGAGCTCAATGCCATGACTAGCCCAACCCAAATCCAACTTCAAGCCAAAATGCCCAAAATTGAACCCATGATCTAAAGTTAACCAAACCAAATCAAATTGATCAAGCCAAAGCCACCACAACAACCCTTTGGACCCTAGTGACTAGGCTAGACCCACCTAGCCCACCCTACCTAAGCCATGGACCAATGGTCCCTTGATTTAGGGGATCTCTTCCCATATTTATCTTAAACCAAGATACACTTGCATCAGCCTTAACCATTCAGAGTTAATCATCATTAACCTTCCTCTGGCTCCCCTGACTCCTTTGGCCACCATCCTTGGCCCTATCGGCCAGCCTAATGGTCGGAAACCCCCAAAACCGAGAGCCACCTTGTTTAAAATCAAGCCCATTTCACCCATCCAAGTTGGCTCATCCCAATTGGTCTTTGGCACTCTCCAGCCCTCCACATAAGCTGCTAATTGAACCTGAATTGAAGCCCAACCAACCTTCCCAACCCTCTCTATTTAAACTCCCTCTCCTGCGACTAAGAAGAGATCATCAATTTCCTTGGGGAGACTCTGTAAAATTGCTTCTAGAGACTCTTCAAGAACTCCTGAGCTCAAGCCAACCCAACCCCCTCTATTTAAACTCCATCTCCCACCGCTAAGAAGAGAGATCATCAATTTCCTTGGGGATACTTTGTCAAATTGCTTCCAGAGTCTCTTCAAGAACTCCTGAGCTCAAGCCCGCCATTTTCCGCATCTGAATCCCTCTGTAAGAGCTCAATTTTGAGTTCAAAATCCAGGGGTTTTCTGTCACTTGATCCAAACCTTTTGAAACTCCAAATTGACTCTTCCTTTAGCTTCCCTGAGCTAAACGAAGAAGTTTGCCATCAAAACCCCTGGTCTCGAGCATTCTAACCCACCTCTAGACCAAGGCTGCTCAACCTTTTCACTAAACTCTTGCCTAGACCCTATTTGAGCTCAAACAAACACTTGGAGGAGGTTCGCCAGCTCATAAGGAAGCTTCCATAAGCACCCAATCGAGCCCTCACCTCTTGGGCAAAGGTATAGATCATTAATCCTAATTTTGAGCTCGGTTTCACCAATTGTGAAGAAAAGTTTGATTTCATAGCATTGTAACTGTATAGATGTGTTTGTCTTGAGTAGATGAAGGTGTAGGAACAAACCTCATGTGATTTGATTGAGTATCGAGACAGATCTTAGGGTTTGAAGTTGAACGGCTTACGGGTTAGGTCAGTTGGGGACGATGACCAGGAGTCGTTCGATCGCGCGTGTATCGGATGGACAAACGAGATAAAATCAAACGAGGAGATGGTACATGAACCGCGGGACGTGTGGCGCTGAATCAGAGAGTGTCGCTTGGAAAGCTCGACGCGAACGAGGATTGTGTGGCCGCTGACTGGGTTAAGTAGGAAAATAGGATTTATTGATTTAAATAAATGTCATAACTTCAAAAATTCATATCATTGCATAGAAAAATCATAAAAATAGAATAAAAATACCTTGTTGCTCAGTGAACAGAGGAAATTAATGTGGACTAAAAATAAAATTATTTGATGAGCGTTTGATTTTTGATTAATTAAATAGCCTCTGAGGTGTTTTAATTTTAACTGATTAAATATTATTCATCAAAGCTTGAAACTTTGGGGGTTCATTCCTCATGACAGAGGGGATATTCTCTAATTTTTTCAAGGTGAGAGAGCATCCCTATGCATGTAACCATAATTTCCAAGCTTGGATGGTTATTTTGGCTTAAATTAATTATATAAATTAAAATATCACTTGAAAAATTATGGTATGAAGTTTAGTAGGTTTCCTATTGTCAGAGAAGCTTAGGAAAAATATCAGAATAGTTTGGATAATTTTGTATANATGATTTGGAAGATAATTCAATTAAGATGATTCTAAGATATTGGACTTAAGTTATGAAGATAATAATTCACTCATTTAAAGCCCACTTATTGATGATTGGATGCTAAGTCTGATATTAATGAGATCAGGACTTCATTTTACTTAATATTTAATTATTAAAAAGTAATTACTTTAAAAAAATAAAAAAAAAATTTAAAATCAGGAGGGTCTAATAGTGAACTAGGTTTGATATGTAATNTTAAGTTTAAGTACTAAAGTTAATTTTCTATGAAAAATTATTTTTTTTGTACAGAAATAGTTATATTAAATTAAATATATTTAGGAAAATTATGAAAACTGATTTTTTGAGTTCCTTATGATCAGGAGCATTTAGGAAAAAAAATATTTTTAAATAAATACTTTATTTTTAAGCCTATTTTTGAAATAAAAAATAATTAAAAATAATTAAAAATTTTAAAAATATAAAAATGGTTCAAAGTGCTCCTAATTGTTCTCAGATCACTTGGGACTATAATATTTTTCCTATTATTTCCAAGTTAAATATAAATTTTTTAAGGCTAAAAATATATTTTATCTAATACTCCATTAAAATAATTATAATAAAAAAATATAATATGAAAAATGATAAAATTTTGTCCGAGTGTTCCTCTGACCTAGGTGAACATCTAATAATTCTCTCATGACCAAAAATCTTATTTTGATTAATTAAATAAATTAATATTGAAAAATATTCTATTTTTGAATTAAAATAATTATATAAATTAAATAAAAATCTAAAAGGCCACATGTTCTCCCCTGGTAGTTTAATTAACTCATGATTGAGTGTCAATGGAAATTTCAAGATCGCTTGAGTTTCATTTGATAAGTTATAGGATAAAGAGCCTAGGGGCAAAATGTTAATTTTGGAATTTTAATGTCTTAACTCAATTTTAGGATTAATCAAAGAGGTAAATGAGTAATATTGATTATAATAAAAATCTCTTCGGTGTTTGAAGTATGAAGGGCTACGGGTAGAAACCAATTTGTCATTATTTTCATGATAAGAGTAAAATTGTAATTTTGATAATTGTTATGATTTGGAAGATAATTCAATTAAGATGATTCTAAGATATTGGACTTAAGTTATGAAGATAATAATTCACTTATTTAAAGCCCACTTATTGATGATTGGATGCTAAGTCTGATGTTAATGAGATCAGGACTTCATTTTACTTAATATTTAATTATTAAAAAATAATTACTTTAAAAAAATAAAATAATAAAATAAAATCAGGAGGGTCTAATAGTGAACTAGGTTTGATATGTAAGAATTGTCTTAATTGAGATTAGAAAAGATGAACGTAATTAATTGATAAACACTTTCAAACACTTTAGGCTCTACTTTAACTCCGAACATTAAAATCCTTAATGACTTTAGATTTGCCCTTTGGGGTACCCATTTATATAAATGTCAAATGAAATATTAAGTGATTATCTACCTTCATTGGGATAGTTGAAATATCAATGTTCATTGAGCAATGAGATAATTCAATTTTGAGATGATTAATAAAATAATATAATAAGTTCAAAATGAACTCGGAATGTTTCAAGGGATTTTAAAAGTTGTTCAGGGTTGTGTCTCGAGCATTTCAAGATCTCTTAGATATTTTGAAGGATGATGGAACTTATTATATTTTTATTCTAGGAAGTCATTCACTGAGATTTTTCGGGACTCACTAAACCATAGTGTGAGGTTTGGTAGCTACACCTTCATCTACCATTGCAATTTGTTTAAATTTCCTGCAAAATTATGGCATGTTGCAAAAGCTAATCTTTCAGTAGAGTTGTCGAGAAGATGACATGTACGCTTTTATAGTGTTATTTAATTTCTGTCATTTGACTTTCTGTAATTTACTTTCATTTCAAAACATGATACATGCTTAGTTGCGCACTTAACTTGCAAAAAATCAAAATCATTTTAAAAAATTAATCAACATTTTCAAAAATCTAAAACAAACTCTTTTAAAGGTAACCATAAATCCTTTGAAATTTTACTAAATTTAAAACGTCCTTTTAAATTTACGGGAGTCCCTCGAACTAGGTAACGCACGGTTGCTAACGAGATATTCTTGGTTTAAATGAGTTTAACAACTCGTTTAAGCTAAGTAAATTCAAAAGAAAATAGTGATACCAGAATGAGGGAACTGTGAGATCCTAACCAGTGTTTCTCTAATCAACTTTAACCCCCCTCATAACTTTAAAACATCTGGTATAACCTGTTAAACCTTTAGACTTTAAGACTGCTACTTCATCGAGGAACTTGGTGCTAACTTTGTGGGCAACCTTCTTNCCCCCCTCATAACTTTAAAACATCTGGTATAACCTGTTAAACCTTTAGACTTTAAGACTGCTACTTCATCGAAGAACTTAGTGCTAACTTTGTGAGCAACCTTCTACAACAGCAATCTACAACAACATCAGGAATCTACAAAAGTATATATTCCCTTAGAATTAAAAAAAAACAAGCCATATGACTTCGAGGTCGTCGATCTAGTGCGACATAAATCTTCAACCTTATCTTTATGCTTTTGAACAACCGTGTTGTGTAATATAAACCCTAACTCGTTTTAGAATGTCGAGGTTGTTGTTCGTCACGACATAAATCCTCATATTTTCCGGGCTATTTATATGACCGTGTCATGCAAATGTAAGCCCTAATTAATAAAATTAGCAGGATATAACATTTACATAATTTTTTTTCTCGAAATTGAAGTCAAACCATAGGATAGCTTGGGAAGTTACCGAGGTTCTCCTCAGGATTCGTGACAACCCCTAGTTTCTCTTCCTTTGGATTCTNGCAAATGTAAGCCCTAATTAATAAAATTAGCAGGATATAACATTTACATAATTTTTTTTCTCGAAATTGAAGCCAAACTATTAGATAGCTTGGGAAGTCACCGAGGTTCTCCTCAGGATTCGTGACAACCCCTAGTTTCTCTTCCTTTGGATTCCATAACAATGTTCTAAATTTGAGTCATTCTCCCTTTAATACTCTTTTGGTTCGATCTTTTGAAAAGTTCCACTAGAAATTCTTGAAGACAATATTTCATAATCTAAATCGAGAGTTTTCTTAGTTGACTTCGGTTATCTAAGATGTAATTAAATATTGGGGCTGACCCTTATAGGAAATTTTAAGAACTCAGCTTTATATTAAATCTATTTAATCTTTTATATTAAATAGGGGAACTTGTCGGTCAACATAAAAAATGATTTTTCGCAGACTTAAAATGGATGTTGTAAGTTCTTTAGTTTATTTAATCGAGCACCACCAGCAAGTTGTGTATCTATACTTCGAGGTAGATATATTGCTTGCGGTATTGTGCTCGATCATTTAAACTATTGCAGATATGAGATCGATTCGATCTCGTATTTTCAAAACTTAAAATATTACTTTTTCAAAATTATATATATATATATATATATATAATTAAAGCAGGCGACGAGGTTTCCATTCCGGCGACCGACAATTTCCCATTTGACGACCGACATTATGGTAAAAAATGACTTGCATATGAAACTTATTTTAAGCACGGTGATAAACTTTATTAGCTTGTTATAAATGTTGAAATGTAAGAATATTGTGGCTAATTAAAGCTATTGATAACGTAATATTAAAAATTGAAGTACACCTGTATCCATTTAAAGTAACATGGATAGATAAGATGCTAGTTTTTGTTGTATGAGCATGTAGTGCATATTCAACTTGCTACTCATAATGATAAATTTTTGCGTAATATTTTGCTCATGCATGCACCACATTACTCTCAAGTCTTCCATGATTATATGATCTAAACACTACCATTACATATGATTGAATAACAATGGAAGAAGATTATTACTAGGAATTGTGCTTCGATTACAAAAGAATTTTTTTCTTTAAAAGTGTGAATTAGGATTCACTTTTATTAAATCAACATTAACTTTTAAAAACGATTCTATATGAAGGATTGATTTATGCTTTATTGATTGTAGAATCTAAAGATGTTAATATTGATTATACACGAAGATGTTAATTAGGTGCCATATGTAAACTTAAAATTTATAGTCCATTGAATTACATCTCTTGGAAGCATACATGCTAAAGATTTGATTATTGGATTATCTTTAATTTATTAATCATATTAATTGATGAATCCAGTGCAAAATTAGCTTAATGGAAAGAGTTTAGGCCTTTGTATAGTTTTGATATTGCTTTCATCACATATAGATGTATGTTGTTTTATGTGTGCGGACATTTGGGCTTTCAAAGTTTTGAAGAGAAATATATTTATTGGACTTATTATTATTTATGAACAATAATATATTATTTATATGATACCTGGTATCTTTATTCTTTTAATTTTTATGTTAACTTGCCAAATAAAATAACATTAAATTTTAAATTCAAATAAAACAAATGGATCTTCCTTTCTTTTAGAGAAAATTTCCATGCATGGCAACTATCTTTTTTCTCCCGATTCAAATGGTGCCTCTTTGGACATTTTTATTTTCAACTTTCTACCTCAAGTTGGAGTACATAACAATCGATCCCAGCTTGCTATTTAGTAAGTCAAAATTGTATTTGAACATCCTTTTGTAAAGATATTTGCAGTTTGTTGGGTTGTAAAGATATTTGCAATTTGTTGTGTTGTGGGAATAAAAAATATACAATTAATTTATGCCTCAATTTTTTTCTTTTATAAAGTGGCTATCAAACTCTTTCTAACATTTTTGATAGGATTTTGGGTTATACTTATCGATGCTTTGTTTTCACAATATAATTTTATTAGAGAAGCTATAGTTTTTGGTATTTCAACCTAAACTGTTGTAAACAAATTTGTTTAGATATTTGTTGGCCATGACTATATATTCTGATTTAATGCCACTCCGTGCCATTTTGTTTCTTACTTCATATGGCAAGCTTGCCACATTCATACAATAACTTGTTGTGGTTACTCTGTTAGTATTAGAACTCACCCAATCCACATTAGTATAAGACTCAATATTGCATTGTACTTTTATTATTAGTTCATTTTGGTGGCAAATTTATAAATACCTCAAGATTTTGCATGCAGCCTTCAAATATTTCTTTTATTGGGAATGCATACGTTGGCTTATTAAGCTTACAAGTTTACACCCTCTTAATCACTTTGTTGCATATTGCCCTCGCTCGCTTGTTAAGTTCGAACGGATTGGGCCGCTTGGTCCATTTGAACGGAGCTCTTGCTTGCTCACTCGGTTCGAACATATCGCTCTTATTCACCATTCAAACATATCGCAGAACCATTTGATCAAATGCTCCATCTGAACGTCCCGTTAAGTTCGTTTCTTGCAACCTCTAGTGAATCGTCCTCTCTTTTTTCTTCTTCGATCCAAGAGGGCTCAATTGAAATAGAAGATTTTTCTATGCCCTATCAGCCATCTTACGTGTTGCCTACCGGCCCAACTCTTGTGAGTGCCAAACATGTCAAAATTGAGAGTTGTGTACCTTTTTCTGGTTGCTATTCGCTCATCCAGCCGAGCAGTCAAACTAAGGGTCTCCCATCCTCGTTCATGTTTGCTTGCTAGTCAGGTGACCAAACCAAGGGAAATCTTCTCGCTTTCGTTCGAGCAATAAGTCTTCTTGATTAAGGCTTTAGAACCTTATCATGTTCAAACACGACATGACCACACAATCTTCTTCCTCGGAAGTTACCTTTAGATCTGAGACTACATTTTCTATTGATATTGTGCCTGATATGTCATCCCACCTAGTCATTAACCATAAACTGCATGACTAAAATTTTCTTCAATGAACGCTGTCTGTTTTCATTTACAGGGAAAGATGGNTAGATCTGAGACTACATTTTCTATTGATATTGTGCCTGATATGTCATCCCACCTAGTCATTAACCATAAACTACATGACTAAAATTTTCTTCAATGAACGCTGTCTGTTTTCATGTACAGGGAAAGATGAACATCTTATAAGTGAAATTTTGGTTCTAGAAATTTTAGACTCTAAATATTGGACATGGAAAATTGACGATCACTTGGTTATGTCATGGTTAATAAATTCCATGACCTCAAAGATTGGAGAAATTTCTTGTTCTATAGGATTACCAAGGAGATATGGGAGGTTGGCCTAATGAATTTGTCGTGTATAGACAAAATTATTGAACAAAAGAAAACCATCAAATTCCTTTTTGGATTTAATAAAGACTGAGATGAAGTCAGGGGGAGAATCATCAGAATTAAACTTGTTCCTATCATTCAGGGGACATTTGCAGAAGTTTGAAGGGAGGAAAGCAGAAAGAGGTTAATGTTGACAGATAATCATACCAAACCATCTATTGAATGATCAACCATGTACACTCATTACTTCTCCCAGAATAATAATCTCAATAAAGGGTGAATTGTAAGAAACCTGGTAATGTGAAGGCAACATGCTGGAAATTACACAAAAAACCTACATACTGAAGCCATCCAATGGAAGACATGATTGGGAGAACCGTGCAAATATCGGTCATAACCAACAACAATGTAAAATTTAATCCATTCAGCAGGGAGCAAATTGAGGCACTGCAAAAAAATGTTATGTCATGGTTATAGTTAAGGGCAAGTACCACGATCTTTTATTGAGCAACCAACCAGTCTGTTGGCATACCAATGTATCCCATCCCATGCTCTTGTTAAGGATAGTCTACTCCATAGCCTCAGATCATATAACAGGAGATATCGATCTGTTCAAACATTATAACCCATGCACCAGTTACTCTCCAGTTCGAACAACTGATAGTTTATTCTCTCCAGTAGCAGGGGTTGAGTCAGCCGAATTGACAAGGGTTTTTCATCTCTACTTTGTTCTTTTTGTTCCAACNAGCAGGGGTTGAGTCAGCCGAATTGACAAGGGTTTTTCATCTCTACTTTGTTCTTTTTGTTCCAACATTAGAGTGTAATATACTCTTAATCAGTAAACTTACTAGTGACTTGAAATGTATGACTAAATTTTATTTCAATTTTTTTGATTTTTAGATAGTGGATTTGAGAAAGGTGATTGACAGTGCTGAAATGCATGATGGTCTATATCTGCCCAAAGAAAATAATCTCATCNTGAAATGTATGACTAAATTTTATTTCAATTTTTTTGATTTTTAGATAGTGGATTTGAGAAAGGTGATTGACATTGCTGAAATGCATGATGGTCTATATCTGCCCAAAGAAAATAATCTCATCTGTAGATAAATTTAACTGCTAAGTTACATTTCTAAGTCCTATTTAAAATTTATTAATTCAACTTCTAATTGCAACTATTTTAGTTGAAAGTTAAGTCATGTTAATGCATTGTCGCCTTGCTCATCCAAAATTTTCTTATATTGAAAAAAATATTTACACATTTGTTTATAAATAAAAAATCTAATTTCTATCAATGTGAAACGTGTCAACTTGCAAAACATACCAGACATGTATATTCTAAATTAAAAGATAAATCCACACATCTTTTTTATGTAATTCACAGTGACATTTGGGGTCCCTCCCAAGTAAAAAATATAAACGGGCCATNTAATCTCATCTGTAGATAAATTTAACTGCTAAGTTACATTTCTAAGTCCTATTTAAAATTTATTAATTCAACTTCTAATTGCAACTATTTTAGTTGAAAGTTAAGTCATGTTAATGCATTGTCGCCTTGCTCATCCAAAATTTTCTTATATTGAAAAAAATATTTACACATTTGTTTATAAATAAAAAATCTAATTTCTGTCAATGTGAAACGTGTCAACTTGCAAAACATACCAGACATGTATATTCTAAATTAAAAGATAAATCCACACATCTTTTTTATGTAATTCACAGTGACATTTGGGGTCCCTCCCAAGTAAAAAATATAAACGGGCCAGAATGGTTTCTATCTTTCATAGATTATCATACAATAACGACTTGGACACTCTTTATGAAAGAAAATCTGGAATCACCACCATATTTCAATCTTTTCACTCCATGGTCCTTAATTCCAAAACAATTTTCATTACCTTAAAACTGACAATGCTAAGTAATATTTCAATTCCATTTTTGGTCTTTATCTTTCTAAGCATGGTATCATCCATATAAGCTTTTTTGTGGATACTCTTCAACAAAATAGGACCGCTGAGAGAAAAAGTAGATATTTACTTAAAGTGGCCCGTGTTATTATGATCTTTAATCATATGTCTAAACACTTTTAGGGGGAAGCCATTCCCATAGCCACATATATTATAAAAAGTGTCTAATCGTGTCCTAAAATTTCAATTTTTTCTTAATATTTTCCATAGAATTTTATCAAAATACTTAACTAAGTTAAGTGTTTTTGAGATGAGAATAATTAGATGGATGAGTGGCTTTACACTTAAAGAAAAATTGCGAAATGATCATATCTGTGATAAGGTTAGTGTATCTCTAGTGACGGACAAACTTAGAGAGAGTCGTCTTAGATGATTTGGTCACATTAAACGTTGACTATCTGATGATCTGATTAGAAGAGTAGATGTTTTAGATTCGACTTATGTTAAGAAATGTAGAGGTGGATGTAGCAAGACTTGGGCATATTATATAAAAAATGATAATAATTTTTTAGAATTAAATGAAAATATGGCACTAAATAGGATGCAATGGAGAAAAGGATTCATGTAACTGACCCCACTTAGTGGGATAAAGGTTTTGTTGTTGTTGTAGCCACTATTTTTCTTCTAACTTATACTTGAAAATCTTTGGTTGCTCTATNTTGGACTTATTATTATTTATGAACAATAATATATTATTTATATGATACCTGGTATCTTTATTCTTTTAATTTTTATGTTAACTTGCCAAATAAAATAACATTAAATTTTAAATTCAAATAAAACAAATGGATCTTCCTTTCTTTTAGAGAAAATTTCCATGCATGGCAACTATCTTTTTTCTCCCGATTCAAATGGTGCCTCTTTGGACATTTTTATTTTCAACTTTCTACCTCAAGTTGGAGTACATAACAATCGATCCCAGCTTGCTATTTAGTAAGTCAAAATTGTATTTGAACATCCTTTTGTAAAGATATTTGCAGTTTGTTGGGTTGTAAAGATATTTGCAATTTGTTGTGTTGTGGGAATAAAAAATATACAATTAATTTATGCCTCAATTTTTTTCTTTTATAAAGTGGCTATCAAACTCTTTCTAACATTTTTGATAGGATTTTGGGTTATACTTATCGATGCTTTGTTTTCACAATATAATTTTATTAGAGAAGCTATAGTTTTTGGTATTTCAACCTAAACTGTTGTAAACAAATTTGTTTAGATATTTGTTGGCCATGACTATATATTCTGATTTAGTGCCACTCCGTGCCATTTTGTTTCTTACTTCATATGGCAAGCTTGCCACATTCATACAATAACTAGTTGTGGTTACTCTGTTAGTATTAGAACTCACCCCATCCACATTAGTATAAGACTCAATATTGCATTGTACTTTTATTATGAGTTCATTTTGGTGGCAAATTTATAAATACCTCAAGATTTTGCATGCAGCCTTCAAATATTTCTTTTATTGGGAATGCATACGTTGGCTTATTAAGCTTACAAGTTTACACCCTCTTAATCACTTTGTTGCATATTGCCCTCGCTCGCTTGTTAAGTTCGAACGGATTGGGCCGCTTGGTCCATTTGAACGGAGCTCTTGCTTGCTCACTCGGTTCGAACATATCGCTCTTATTCACCATTCAAACATATCGCAGAACCATTTGATCAAATGCTCCATCTGAACGTCCCGTTAAGTTCGTTTCTTGCAACCTCTAGTGAATCGTCCTCTCTTTTTTCTTCTTTGATCCAAGAGGGCTCAATTGAAATAGAAGATTTTTCGATGCCCTATCAGCCATCTTACGTGTTGCCTACCGGCCCAACTCTTGTGAGTGCCAAACATGTCAAAATTGAGAGTTGTGTACCTTTTTCTGGTTGCTATTCGCTCATCCAGCCGAGCAGTCAAACTAAGGGTCTCCCATCCTCGTTCATGTTTGCTTGCTAGTCAGGTGACCAAACCAAGGGAAATCTTCTCGCTTTCGTTCGAGCAATAAGTCTTCTTGATTAAGGCTTTAGAACCTTATCATGTTCAAACACGACATGACCACACAATCTTCTTCCTCGGAAGTTACCTTTAGATCTGAGACTACATTTTCTATTGATATTGTGCCTGATATGTCATCCCACCTAGTCATTAACCATAAACTGCATGACTAAAATTTTCTTCAATGAACGCTGTCTGTTTTCATTTACAGGGAAAGATGGACATCTTATAAGTGAAATTTTGGTTCTAGAAATTTTAGACTCTAAATATTGGACATGGAAAATTGACGATCACTTGGTTATGTCATGGTTAATAAATTCCATGACCTCAAAGATTGGAAAAATTTCTTGTTCTATAGGATTACCAAGGAGATATGGGAGGTTGGCCTAATGAATTTGTCGTGTATAGACAAAATTATTGAACAAAAGAAAACCATCAAATTCCTTCTTGGATTTAATAAAGACTGAGATGAAGTCAGGGGGAGAATCATCAGAATTAAACTTGTTCCTATCATTCAGGGGACATTTGCAGAAGTTTGAAGGGAGGAAAGCAGAAAGAGGTTAATGTTGACAGATAATCATACCAAACCATCTATTGAATGATCAACCATGTACACTCATTACTTCTCCCAGAATAATAATCTCAATAAAGGGTGAATTGTAAGAAACCTGGTAATGTGAAGGCAACATGCTGGAAATTACACAAAAAACCTACATACTGAAGCCATCCAATGGAAGACATGATTGGGAGAACCGTGCAAATATCGGTCATAACCAACAACAATGTAAAATTTAATCCATTCAGCAGGGAGCAAATTGAGGCACTGCAAAAAAATGTTATGTCATGGTTATAGTTAAGGGCAAGTACCACGATCTTTTATTGAGCAACCAACCAGTCTGTTGGCATACCAATGTATCCCATCCCATGCTCTTGTTAAGGATAGTCTACTCCATAGCCTCAGATCATATAACAGGAGATATCGATCTGTTCAAACATTATAACCCATGCACCAGTTACTCTCCAGTTCGAACAACTGATAGTTTATTCTCTCCAGTAGCAGGGGTTGAGTCAGCCGAATTGACAAGGGTTTTTCATCTCTACTTTGTTCTTTTTGTTCCAACATTAGAGTGTAATATACTCTTAATCAGTAAACTTACTAGTGACTTGAAATGTATGACTAAATTTTATTTCAATTTTTTTGATTTTTAGATAGTGGATTTGAGAAAGGTGATTGACATTGCTGAAATGCATGATGGTCTATATCTGCCCAAAGAAAATAATCTCATTTGTAGATAAATTTAACTGCTAAGTTACATTTCTAAGTCCTATTTAAAATTTATTAATTCAACTTCTAATTGCAACTATTTTAGTTGAAAATTAAGTCATGTTAATGCATTGTCGCCTTGCTCATCCAAAATTTTCTTATATTGAAAAAAATATTTACACATTTGTTTATAAATAAAAAATCTAATTTCTGTCAATGTGAAACGTGTCAACTTGCAAAACATACCAGACATGTATATTCTAAATTAAAAGATAAATCCACACATCTTTTTTATGTAATTCACAGTGACATTTGGGGTCCCTCCCAAGTAAAAAATATAAACGGGCCAGAATGGTTTCTATCTTTCATAGATTATCATACAATAACGACTTGGACACTCTTTATGAAAGAAAATCTGGAATCACCACCATATTTCAATCTTTTCACTCCATGGTCCTTAATTCCAAAACAATTTTCATTACCTTAAAACTGACAATGCTAAGTAATATTTCAATTCCATTTTTGGTCTTTATCTTTCTAAGCATGGTATCATCCATATAAGCTTTTTTGTGGATACTCTTCAACAAAATAGGACCGCTGAGAGAAAAAGTAGATATTTACTTAAAGTGGCCCGTGTTATTATGATCTTTAATCATATGTCTAAACACTTTTAGGGGGAAGCCATTCCCATAGCCACATATATTATAAAAAGTGTCTAATCGTGTCCTAAAATTTCAATTTTTTCTTAATATTTTCCATAGAATTTTATCAAAATACTTAACTAAGTTAAGTGTTTTTGAGATGAGAATAATTAGATGGATGAGTGGCTTTACACTTAAAGAAAAATTGCGAAATGATCATATCTGTGATAAGGTTAGTGTATCTCTAGTGACGGACAAACTTAGAGAGAGTCGTCTTAGATGATTTGGTCACATTAAACGTTGACTATCTGATGATCTGATTAGAAGAGTAGATGTTTTAGATTCGACTTATGTTAAGAAATGTAGAGGTGGATGTAGCAAGACTTGGGCATATTATATAAAAAATGATAATAATTTTTTAGAATTAAATGAAAATATGGCACTAAATAGGATGCAATGGAGAAAAGGATTCATGTAACTGACCCCACTTAGTGGGATAAAGGTTTTGTTGTTGTTTAGCCTCTATTTTTCTTCTAACTTATACTTGAAAATCTTTGGTTGCTCTACTTTTGTTCACATACACCAATATCACCACATCAAACTTGGTCCCAAATCTCTTAGGTGTATCTTCTTTGGTCACTGCTCTAACAAAAATGAATACAAATGCTACTCTCCAATTACTAGGAAAATGTATAGCCCCATGAATAACGGCTTTTCTGAGAATCAATCTTAATTTACTAAATCAGAAATTCAAGGGGAGAATTTGTGGGAATATCAAATTTGGGATGTTCTTCAAGAAAATCAAACTTAATCAAATCCGGTCACTAAAAAAATAAACCAAATCCTACCACTTAACTTACTCCATTTGAAGAATCAAACTCTATCATTCCCATCTTTAATCACTCTCAACTTGACACTAGTGATTCAAAACTGTTAAGAACATGAATCAACTTCTGATAATCATAATTATAAGGATTCTTGTGTCAGGATTGAAGGTGCATTGATCCTCCAATCAAAAACATGTTGCTTATGAGAAGATGTTACAATCTTATAGGGTTTTTGTGACAAATCTTGATATTGTGCATGTTCCCAACTCTATTCAGAACATTCTAAAGGTTTCAACATGGAAACAAGTTGTTGAGGAAGAAATTCCGGTTTTAGAAAATAATAACACATGGACACTTAACAAAGTTGTCTAATGGAAAAAAGTCTTGTAGGTTGTAAATGGATCTCCATGTTTAAATACAAAGGAGATGGAAGTGTAGAGAGATTCAAAGTTAAATTGGTTGCCAAGTGCTTCACTCAGTCATATAGAATTGACTGTCACAAAATTTTTGCGTCTGTTGTCAAGTTTAATACTCTTAATATTCCACTCTTTTGCAATAAACTATGGGATCTAAAAATTTGTTGCCCTCGACCCCTTTTGAAATAAAAATGACGGCTTGAGGGTTTACTTAAGGTTTTGGGTCAAATTTTTAGAAGGAAAATGAAATTGTAGATGAGACATTACTCAGAGATTTTACCCTTATTTTATGAGGACTTTTTGATATGAAGTTTGAGATTTCGCATAGGCGTAAACCTCTTTGGTTAATTAACCCTTCTCATAAGGCGAGAACACTTAAGACTAGTCATTAAGTACTAATTGCTCAACATTTAGTAGCAACAACTATTTATAGATTTATATTGTGAAATTTGATTGAATTTTTATAATATAAAAATTTATCACTTTGAGCTTAAAAGTATATTTTTGGTGGAATGATGATTAGCCTGATCAAGATCCCGTGATGTTATCATCTCGGGTTAACGTAGACCCTTAGCCTATTTACTCAGAGGAGGCCGTCGACGCAACCTGAGGAGAAGTTTGCCTAAGAGAATTAATTTAAGTCAGTTTTAACTAACAGTGGACTTTGTGTTCTATTAAATTTAACTTATGATTCATGTCTCAAAGAGCATATAACCATCTAAGAATATATGTGCTATAACCATAATCATAATTTAATGATGTCATTTGATGACAAACTACCTAGTTAAACTATTCTGGTCTTAACTGTTTTTTTTGTGGACCCGACCAGCCAAGTTACACAAACAAAGGACACGAACCACATTCTTATTGGCGTAAATTGATTTGAGAGTGAATTTTGTAATATATTGGACAGGATTGACTCTATGTGAGTTTAGGTTAGCGATAAATTTTTCGCCCGCGACAAATAAGCGTAGAGGGTGGATGAATCATTAAAATTGAATCATTTCAACTTTGCATCTTACTTGCAACGGATTGGCTTTGAGATTGACACATGATTGAATCTTAACCTTATCAATGCTGTCATGCTTATAGTGGATTGGGTCTATTAATTGAGTTTTTAAAAAATAAACTTTGAACCTTGAAGCTTATTTTTGAAAGTTAACTCATTCGGTTGAAATTTTTTATCAACCCGGTAATCATCAGAGATTTTGACTATTTGATTGAACCTTGTCAACTTTGTCTCGCTTATAGAGAATCAAACTCATAAATCATATGATTGAATTTCAAATATAATTTAGATTTTGAAGATTAAATTTGAAAGCTATCACCTTCAGTTAAAATCTTCTGTCAACTCGGTCATCATTAGGGATTTTAATCGTTCGATTTAAATTTTGTCAACTCTTTCTTGCCTAGAGAGCATCCAGTTCAGAGTATATATCATTTGAGTTTTAAAAATAGATTTTGAAATTTAATTTTAAGAAAAGACCCATCCAGTTGAAATTTTTCGTCAACTCGATGATCGTCAGGGAATTAGTTGTTTGATTTAAATATTGTCAACTGTGCCTCTTTTACAACGAATTGTGTTAAAAAATTGAGATAATTTAATGTGAATATAGAGATAAAACACCTCCAATTTCTTATTTAAAGTAAATATTTAATTATTAGTCAATCATATTAACTTCAATCCTTACATGGAGAAAGGTATGGCGAACTAAGCAGCACCCAACCTTGTTAACTTCAGTCCTTAGGAGGATAATACTGGGCCGGTGAGACTTACGATTTATCTTATAGACAAGGCGGCTTGCCTAAAAGCATGTATTATTTGATATTTAATTTTATTTTAAAAAGATGGATTTTGTAAAATTTGCATATTTGCACGCTTCTTAGAGCACATGCGATAAAAGTGTTTTGAGAATTTAACACACTATTTAAAATAATTTACTTTAATATTCAATTCATTTTAAGCTTACATGACATTCTCGGACTGTATGATCACGCTCGCAACATCGGGTTCACTACAGGCCCTGTTTTAATTATTTTTCATTTGTGATGCCTAAAATCACTATTTATTAAGGACATTATGTGTGCTTCTGGTTTATATTTGGGTTATGTTTCGAAGATAATTAATTGGTCAAACCAATTAAGTTCCCATTGTTCTATCATCTTGGGTCAAATTGATAAACTGACTGCTAACAATAGAGTGCTTTGGTGTTTTATCATCTCAGGAATTAATTAGTGGCCATTGATTTTCTTCTATTAATTAGTACCAAGTTTTTTCAAGCCTAACATAGATGTTGCAGATTTCCAAATCTACAATT
>JXCR01074675.1:28212-39833 GCA_002079205.1 Phalaenopsis hybrid cultivar | reverse complement strand
TCATTAAGTACTAATTGCTCAACATTTAGTAGCAACAACTATTTATAGATTTATATTGTGAAATTTGATTGAATTTTTATAATATAAAAATTTATCACTTTGAGCTTAAAAGTATATTTTTGGTGGAATGATGATTAGCCTGATCAAGATCCCGTGATGTTATCATCTCGGGTTAACGTAGACCCTTAGCCTATTTACTCAGAGGAGGCCGTCGACGCAACCTGAGGAGAAGTTTGCCTAAGAGAATTAATTTAAGTCAGTTTTAACTAACAGTGGACTTTGTGTTCTATTAAATTTAACTTATGATTCATGTCTCAAAGAGCATATAACCATCTAAGAATATATGTGCTATAACCATAATCATAATTTAATGATGTCATTTGATGACAAACTACCTAGTTAAACTATTCTGGTCTTAACTGTTTTTTTTGTGGACCCGACCAGCCAAGTTACACAAACAAAGGACACGAACCACATTCTTATTGGCGTAAATTGATTTGAGAGTGAATTTTGTAATATATTGGACAGGATTGACTCTATGTGAGTTTAGGTTAGCGATAAATTTTTCGCCCGCGACAAATAAGCGTAGAGGGTGGATGAATCATTAAAATTGAATCATTTCAACTTTGCATCTTACTTGCAACGGATTGGCTTTGAGATTGACACATGATTGAATCTTAACCTTATCAATGCTGTCATGCTTATAGTGGATTGGGTCTATTAATTGAGTTTTTAAAAAATAAACTTTGAACCTTGAAGCTTATTTTTGAAAGTTAACTCATTCGGTTGAAATTTTTTATCAACCCGGTAATCATCAGAGATTTTGACTATTTGATTGAACCTTGTCAACTTTGTCTCGCTTATAGAGAATCAAACTCATAAATCATATGATTGAATTTCAAATATAATTTAGATTTTGAAGATTAAATTTGAAAGCTATCACCTTCAGTTAAAATCTTCTGTCAACTCGGTCATCATTAGGGATTTTAATCGTTCGATTTAAATTTTGTCAACTCTTTCTTGCCTAGAGAGCATCCAGTTCAGAGTATATATCATTTGAGTTTTAAAAATAGATTTTGAAATTTAATTTTAAGAAAAGACCCATCCAGTTGAAATTTTTCGTCAACTCGATGATCGTCAGGGAATTAGTTGTTTGATTTAAATATTGTCAACTGTGCCTCTTTTACAACGAATTGTGTTAAAAAATTGAGATAATTTAATGTGAATATAGAGATAAAACACCTCCAATTTCTTATTTAAAGTAAATATTTAATTATTAGTCAATCATATTAACTTCAATCCTTACATGGAGAAAGGTATGGCGAACTAAGCAGCACCCAACCTTGTTAACTTCAGTCCTTAGGAGGATAATACTGGGCCGGTGAGACTTACGATTTATCTTATAGACAAGGCGGCTTGCCTAAAAGCATGTATTATTTGATATTTAATTTTATTTTAAAAAGATGGATTTTGTAAAATTTGCATATTTGCACGCTTCTTAGAGCACATGCGATAAAAGTGTTTTGAGAATTTAACACACTATTTAAAATAATTTACTTTAATATTCAATTCATTTTAAGCTTACATGACATTCTCGGACTGTATGATCACGCTCTCAACATCGGGTTCACTACAGGCCCTGTTTTAATTATTTTTCATTTGTGATGCCTAAAATCACTATTTATTAAGGACATTATGTGTGCTTCTGGTTTATATTTGNTAATAGACAAGAATGATGAGTTGCAGTGAGCTTTCCATAATTAAGGCTTTACTTCAGTGAGCTTCTCCTTTCTTAACAGTTTCTTTAAAAATAATTTTTAAAAAAATAGTGCTATAAAATTATAGTTGCTAAAGTCAATATTACAGTTTGAATATTTTTTTGTTTGTGCTTTTTAAACACTATTAATCATAGCTTCTTCATAAAAAATAAAGAAAAACTAAAACACCCTTTTTTAGTAAGTGACAAATTTTAATTCTTGTTATTGTTTTGAAAAAAAACATAAAATGCTAAATTATTAGCCTTTGCTTGCTTTTTTACATAAAAAACATAAATTTATGTATATAATACATTGTTCTTCCCAACCTAATATTTTTCTGTTAAGGGAGACCATGGATGAGGCTTTAAGCAAGCCTGCTTCTACAAAAACTATTACGAATTATTGAAGAATTATAAAACTTGAGTCAATCAACATATGGGTAGTTAAAATAGAAATTTGGAGAAAAAAATAATTAGTATAGTCCGTCGAATAACTGTTTGTCTCTGCTATTACAAGTTTTCNTGAAGAATTATAAAACTTGAGTCAATCAACATATGGGTAGTTAAAATAGAAATTTGGAGAAAAAAATAATTAATATAGTCCGTCGAATAACTGTTTGTCTCTGCTATTACAAGCCTTCGCCTCTCCCAACCTNTTATTCTTTTCTCTCTATTTTTCTTCTTAAGAGTGCTTGGGGCTCCTAAGTCCAGTGTTGTGAGTGATTAGGTTGATTTAGTGCTAAGAAAGAGCGCTAAAGCCGCACGGGTGACTTGAGGAAAGTTAGTTCGTGACACTTCGCCTCCTTTCCCCTCTCGCTCCCAACCGACGGTGCAAGCTGCGAATGAATGTGGAGAAGAAGTTCCTTCATCTCTCACCTCTTGCCTCCTCAATCGACACCGAGGAAAGAAAAAACTTTCAGAAATGAGATAAAGGATAAAGCGAAGGCAAATGCCTAACATCCGGAGTGGAAGGAGTCATTAGTGGATCTCATCTTCATCTCCCATAAGCGAAATTGGTTTTAGGGGGTGAACCAAAGAGAAATCGAGGAGATAAATCATGCAATTGTGGAAGGATAATTTTGACATTTTTTTAATAAAATAGCAGAACACAACAAGGCATTTGCGACCTGAAGGAAAAATGTCATTGCATTGGGATAAAATTTCGGAGAAGTCGCTCACCCAAACGAGTGCCTTGCATTTTATCCGTCTTCTGTGAAGCACAATGGAGCTGAGAAAAATAGCCAAATGAAGCCTAAGTGGTAACTCCATAATAGTGAAAGGGAAAGATTCCTTTTGATTCTCAAGTAGTCACTTATAGCTGAAGGATCACAAACATATTCAACAAAGCAAATGTCATATTTTGGAAAATACACTTCAAGCCCCAGACATAAGTAAGACATTCAAAAATAGTTTTGAGGTTATGAACTCGTTTTTTTCGCCAAACGAAGGGCAAGAAGTTCATTTGCAAAAAGAAGATGAGAGACATTAACCCTTTCAATAGCGATAGAAATGTATCTTAATTGAGCAACTTCCTCCCATGATTTCTGGAAAAATATTCATGCTAATAGTGAATGGAAAGGGAAAGGGGGCGTCCCTGTCTAAATCCATTTGAGGAAGAAAAATAAGATTTAATTTGTTAATTAAGAACAATAGAGAATAGAATATCATGAATTTGGTAAAAGCCCTTCTCAGACAATCTGGAAAGAATTACCTTTCTTTTAACACTATCAAAAGCTTTCCTAAGGCCTCTATAAGGCTTTGAATTGATTCGTGATTCATGGGCTAGCATGATGTTGTCGTCCACAGTATCTCTATGTTTGTTGAAAGCCGATTGAGCTGGGCTGATAATATAAGAAAGAATAATTTTAGGCCTGTTGAAAAGATTTTGGCTATCCCT
Source organism: Phalaenopsis hybrid cultivar (assembly GCA_002079205.1). Classification (NCBI taxonomy): domain Eukaryota; kingdom Viridiplantae; phylum Streptophyta; class Magnoliopsida; order Asparagales; family Orchidaceae; genus Phalaenopsis; species Phalaenopsis hybrid cultivar. Next base: position 36,180 of record JXCR01074675.1, on the reverse strand, counting down.
TTGTAAAGAGTGTTACATAGTAATTTGTGTTCAGGAATAAGAGTGATGAGACTATCCTTGGAGAAAATTTTTGAAACGCTCCATTGCATTCGCATTGACAAGTCCACTGGCCCGGATGGGTTTATTTCTAAATTCTTTGTCCCCCCCTTGGGACATTGATAGAATTTTTATTGGCTAAGGTTAAACTGCAATCTCTTCTTTTNAACGCTCCATTGCATTCGCATTGACAAGTCCACTGGCCCGGATGGGTTTATTTCTAAATTCTTTGTCCCCCCTTGGGACATTGATAGAATTTTTATTGGCTAAGGTTAAACTGCAATCTCTTCTTTCTTGCATTTTTATTTTATTTTTTATTTATACATGAACATAGTGCTTGAAACATTGTTCTTTACCCTTTCCTTCATGCTCCATACGCCATTCGTACTGAAACCTATCACCATTTCCTCTGCATGTTTNTTTTATTTTTTATTTATACATGAACATAGTGCTTGAAACATTGTTCTTTACCCTTTCCTTCATGCTCCATACACCATTAGTACTGAAACCTATCACCATTTCCTCTGCATGTTCCAGCGTATGTCATGTTCGCGTTCTCGGCTACCCTCTTACACCGCATCTGGATGCCGAAGTTGTCGCAGCCGGCAACGAGATTATTCTAAAATATCTCCCAGAAGCTGGGGTTTGCTCCTCAACCGAGGCCCAAGATTCATCCGGCTTTCTGGGAGCTAGAGCCAGGGATGGATGGCACTATCCCTTTCTCAGCACACTGCTCAGCGCAATGGAAAGTGATTTAGATGACGAAGAGCCTCCTCTGGGTTACTGGTAGTAAAACATGTGAGTTGCAGACTTCTCTTCATTTTAATAACGGCCCCTGTTTATTTATAATTGAATGCTACCAAGTTGTGTTATGCTGTTGTTGGGAAAATTGTGTCGATTTTGAAAAATTGATGGAGATACATGTTCTTAATTTAAGGATAAAGATTTATTTTTAGGAAAATTTACATACACACCACACTAGGATGTATTTACATATCTAGCTAACGNACGAGATTATTCTAAAATATCTCCCAGAAGCTGGGGTTTGCTCCTCAACCGAGGCCCAAGATTCATCCGGCTGGCAAAGTCTCAAGGATAGAATCAAGGATCTGAGAGCTAGAGCCAGGGATGGATGGCACTATCCCTTTCTCAGCACACTGCTCAGCGCAATGGAAAGTGATTTAGATGACGAAGAGCCTCCTCCGGGTTACTGGTAGTAAAACATGTGAGTTGCAGACTTCTCTTCATTTTAATAACGCGTGCTGTTTATTTATAATTGAATACTACCAAGTTGTGTTATGCTGTTGTTGGGAAAATTGTGTCGATTTTGAAGAATTGATGGAGATGCATGTTCTTAATTTAAGGATAAAGATTTATTTTTAGGAAAATTTACATACACACCACACTTGGATGTATTTACAGATCTAGCTAACCCCTAAAATATGATATTTATATCTTATAACATTATGGTGGCATAAGGCTATATACATGAAAGGTCCTACTCATTTGTTATTCTTACATGTAGTCTTATTAGCCATCTTAGATTATTCTGTCGATTAATTGTAATACTTTATGATTCTATTTATTGTAATTTTAGTCATGTCTAACATCTCAAACTCTTAGAGGCCATTTGGGGCAGCTTATAAGTGCAANTCCTACTCATTTGTTATTCTTACATGTAGTCTTATTAGCCATCTTAGATTATTCTGTCGATTAATTGTAATATTTTATGATTCTATTTATTGTAATTTTAGTCATGTCTAACATCTCAAACTCTTAGAGGCCGTTTGGGGCAGCTTATAAGTGCGGACGGCGTTTTCAAAACACCTTCTCACCGTTTGGAAAACACGTTTCTGCAGCTTATCCGAAAACGCGGTTGGGTTTTTACACTAAATGCAGGCCGTGAATCGAACCCCGCAGGCCACCCGCGGGCCGCATTTCAGGATAAACTGATTATCTGGATAAGTCAAACTGTCCCAAACGCACCCTTAATTTGTTACAACGCCATTTTTATCGTCTCAACTCTAACGCAGNCTTATCCGAAAACGCGGTTGGGTTTTTACACTAAATGCAGGCCGTGAATCGAACCCCGCAGGCCACCCGCGGTCCGCATTTCAGGATAAACTAATTATCTGGATAAGCATAAGCTTGTCCCAAACACACCTTAATTTTATTACAATGCCATTTTTATCGTCTCAACTCTAACGCACNTTATATCTTATAACATTATGGTGGCATAAGGCTATATACATGAAAGGTCCTACTCATTTGTTATTCTTACATTTACTCTTATTAGCCATCTTAGATTATTCTGTCGATTAATTGTAATATTTTATGCTATTTATTGTAATTTTAGTCATGTCTAGCATCTCAAACTCTTAGGGGCCGTTTGGGACAGCTTATAAGTGCAGACAGTGTTTTCAAAACACCTTATCACCGTTTGGAAAACACGTTTCTGCAGCTTATCCGAAAATGCGGTTGGGTTTTTACACTAAATGCAGACCGCGAGTCGAACCCCGCAGGCCACCCGCAGGCCGCATTTCAGGATAAACTGATTATCTGAATAAGCACAAGCTACCCCAAATGCACCCTTAATTTGGTTACAACGCCGTTTTTATCGTCTCAACTCCAGCGCACTAACTTGGCTTTCAGTAAATTTTTGGAAGATTTACAATATAGCACCTTATTAATTCTTTGTACTTACATATCAAACACTTAAATTTTATTTTTTACACATATGCCATCATATCTGTGCACAAAAAGTTATATTTCACTTTTAGACGTTTTAATGGGGGTATTTTTGATGTGTTGTGGAAGTTTTGGGTGGCATAAATATAAAAGTAAAGCGTTAGAAATGTAAATTTATAGGAATTGGCTTGGTATGTATGTAAATGGCCCCTAACATTTAGGAAGCGTGCATTTACCTGAAATGTGTGTTTCATATGTAAGACGTATGTCACTTGTGCGCAATTACTCCCTTCTTGGTGATTGAGGGTGTGCTTTCTAATATTGAGTTTGCGAGTTTGAATCAAACATATTGTTTTTTTGGCTCTCTTTTCCTTGAAAAAAAAAAGGAAGAATGAACATGACCTAAAATTTCAAGTTTAGTTTTAAGAGGATGTTATATGAATAGTTTAAGAANTATGTATGTAAATGGCCCCTAACATTTAGGAAGCGTGCATTTACCTGAAATGTGTGTTTCATATGTAAGACGCATGTCACTTGTGCGCAATTACTCCCTTCTTGGTGATTGAGGGTGTACTTTCTAATATTGAGTTTGCGAGTTTGAATCAAACATATTGTTTTTTTGGCTCTTTTCCTTGAAAAAAAAAAAGGAAGAATGAACATGCCCTAAAATTTCAAGATTAGTTTTAAGAGAATGTTATATGAATAGTTTAAGATAGTTTGTCTTTTATTTATGTATATATTTTTTAAATTAATTAATATTTATTTGTTTTTAGTTTTGTTTTTTTACCCTATTTTCTTTGATTGTTATATTATTTAATAACTTAAGTTGTTTTTTTGTAAAATGTAATTTTTCAATTTTAAGTATATCTTATTTTATATGGTTATTTACTTTTTTTATAAATTTAAAATAAAGAATTAAATATATTTGTTATTCTCTGAGTGCTTAAAATAAATTATATATAGACACACACACATATAATTTCTATATATTTTAATATTATATAAAGTGCATTTTTATGTCTTCTATCATCAATGAATTTTTTTTTGTATTTATTTTATGTTACGTTTTCTTATTCATATCACGTAATATAATTGTATATACCAAAATTATCAACACAAATCACAAAGAAAACAAACAACTAAGATTCAAGGGCCTCTTTTTGAGATAAATTAGTCAATCTAGCCAAATTTTTGCAAAGCTAGTACGCATGACGGGAATGCGAGGACATGAAGAATTTCTTTCCCCTTTAAATTGGATGAAGAATCAAGATCATTAAACGAAACTCGCTCGTTGAAACGCTTGAGGAGGATTCACTTAATGATGACAACTTAACACATTGATAGGATGTCTAAATGGTTGATTTCTCGGAAAAGAAAAGAAACGACGCATTCAAACAGACTTTTAAAGCACCCCTTGCCATAAAGAAGCATGGACATCGTGGGTCCATTTCCCGACCAGGTATGTTTTCAAACCCTTGCTCGATACTTGGGGAACTCGGGCCGACCTAAAGGTGGCCAGTTGACTGTATTGCGAGACGATCGAAAAAACTCATCCCTTAGCAAAAAAGCCCTCGCAAGACCTGAGGGTCAAAGCCTCCGGGGTGTTTTCCCTTCTCATCAGCGACAAGATCCGTGAAGAGCAACTGAGAATCTCTGAAAGTCCTAAGTGAATGCACCCCCACAGGTGACGACAAGATCTGTACTTGGCGGGCTGTGAAGTGGTGAAGGCCCGTACGTCCGGGCAAGCATGCGGCAAGTTCAGGAGGCTCTAAAAAAAGACAAGTTCAGGAGGCTCTAAAAAAAGGCACAATAAATCTTAAAAACCAACACTATTGAGCCTGACCGAGGAACGTCCTCGGGAAAGGCCAAAATCCCATTGGTTCTAGGCTCAGTTCATATATGTTTATAGAGAGTACACGGGGTTCAATCAATTCACAAATTTATTGCTAACAATTGTTTGATAATTTTATTGTCCTTATTGTAGTCGTTATTAAGGAGCAGGAAAACACAAAGAATTAATATGTATATACCAAAACTATCAGTATGAATCTAAAAAAGAATGAACGACCAAGATTAAATGACCTCCTTTCGAGGTAAGCAATCAACCAACAAATCAAACCCGAACATGAAAGCCGCGTCTCCACACCCGGAATAGGTTTGAAGTCTAGAGATGGTTCCCCGCTCGGTAGGGGCAAGGCCCACCGAAAGTGAGGCATGAATCATCTCGATAGCGAGTCTCGTTGGATCCCGGTGTGGGCTGCGATAAGATCCGCTTAAGACCTTGGAAGATTGGGAGATCTGACCGAGGCGACGAACCAACCACGCAACCGAGACACGAGCCCTGCGTAACTTGAGCCGAACAGAAAATGAGCCACGACTCACTACGAAAAAAGTCAACCAATCACATTCGACCAACCAACCCTACGTTCAGACCGAACGACCACGAGCCCTGTAATTGTACAAAATATGTCTTTATAAGTACGGGGTAAAAATAGAAATAAGGGGACATTTTTTTCCATTCTCCCTATAAAGATCCTAAACACATTCTACTCTCTCTTCTTTTTTCACTTCATTAGTTAAAAATAAGAACAAAATTAATACTTGGCCAATTATAGTTTTGCGCAGGAGTTGTGGAATTTTTTATTTGAAGGAGATAGTAAAACATAATTAAAACTGTAGCATGTATTTTAAAAGTTATTAGTTGTGCTAGATTGTTTTCACCTTGAGGCATTTATTTAACTTAATTTAAATACACACACACGCGCTATTTGCCTCAAACCTTCCACCGAAGATCTTCATGGCTGCTGCATATTGCTTCTTATGGGTCGGAATCTAGCTGCTTTGAACGAAGATATTTTGGCTTTACACCTCTCACAACTAATTTTACAATGTTTTTATATGTTCCTTTGGGTATTTTTTCTTGGATTGATATACTTTCTATCGGGATACTTGTCTTTATGGAGATGTTATATCTTTTTGCCTTTTCTTTCTCTGTTTCTTTGTGTGAAGTTGTACTGTGGAAGTAGAAACTCCTAGNGGAACAAATATAAAGCATTAAACAAGACTCTTAAGCTCAAATAAAATTTTGCAAAACATGAGTGATAAAAAAATAGTTATAAATAATTTAAGTATATATATCACTAAACATACAATTAATAAAGCTCTTTATGCACAATCAAATAAATAGAAAAGTAATTCAAATAAACTGCCAAAAATCATGGTGAAACAAGTTAACTAATAATTAAATTATAATTCAAATTGCATGTAAATAAAGTAAAATTCATTGAACTTTGCAATTCATCTTTATTGACTTCCTGAAAAATTCTACTCATTTAGCACAAATGAAAACACCTAAATTCAAACAAATGCTCTTTAATATTGGATACTTTGTTTAATATTAATCTACTACATTGAGAAAAAAATGGGACAATGAGAGAGAGAGAGAGGACGATGAGAGGGATTACTGCATCATATATGCATCTCCAGAGGAGAAGCTTCCGCGTTTCTTCAATTCGACTGGCCCAACATAGATTTCTAATTAGATGGTTGTCTAGCGCGCTCAAATTATTAGAGGCTGCCTCGACCCAGATACGGTATAAGTCCTTTGTGGACAGTGGTTTCAACTTTGTAGCTAGATCTCTCCTTTCCTTTCTTTCTTGAGGCATCTCCGCCATCTATTTGGCGTGTATAAGTCTCACCTCCTGAAGCTCCACCTTATTGTTATAAGATAAAGTTTTCTTCTTTTGACCTTAGTGCTACCAAGGTCCCCATGAACGAGGATCTCTAGACGTGTTAGGTCGACTACATTCACAACTAAGTAGACTTATGATTCTAGTAGCTTGGAATGACGAGTCTATGATACCCTGACACTGCTACCTCTATCTTTTAGGACTACTCTTCCCTTCCTCTTGCTAAGACCCTTTGAGCTATGTCACTCATTTGACTTTGTTGATATCAATTTAACGGCCAGATTACCGAAGAGATGTCGACCGTTTGGGATACGGTGATTCACCCTCTGCCCTGATAGCACGGTGAGCTCTGATGTATAGAGACATCCCCGCTGAGATGATTTTGGTTATTTCGTATGCTCCACGTGTCAATTAGCCTCCACTCATTTGGAATGTGAGAGATTCACTATGTGCTTTATGGCATAATGAGAACGTTGAAGCATCGGAGCATTCCCATACAAAATTGTCATCATTTGATGACCTATTCTCTAGGTTCATGATGATATAAGTAAAACTTTTTTTATCAAAAGTATTTTGGGTATATCTCAAGACGTAATAAACCAAAGGGATATGTTCCTATGAGAGACTGTTGACCCCAAAACAAAAATATTCTTTTTGGTTCTCTAGTTACGAATGACTTATATAAGAATTTTCTTCGTCTATGTTGTGTTTCGAGATATTTCAATCTGATCTTATTCGGACTTATATTCTCGACCCTTCACACGAAGATTACTCATATATAAATCTTCCGAGTGTTTTTTTTATTGTCTGTCTATTTGTTCATCGTATATCATTTCTATTCGATTTCACTTCTCTTCGGATTATTTATATAATCCGAGAGGGATATTTAATCGAATAAGTAAACTATACAACACCATATAAATAGATAAACTCACGACTCTGAGTGCTCTAAAAAAGAACCGAAAAAAACACTTAAAAGCAACAATCAAAGCAAGGCATTGTATTTTCTTTTCCCTTAGTGTCAAAATGAGCTATCCATACTCTATGAACTTTATTTCTTATCCTCAGGCCAACCAGCATATTTTAATTGCCGAATTAGATTATTACAAAAAGACATAAAAAGGGCTAAAACCTAAATTAAAATTTATAATAATAAATTAACCAATTTTATTTAGCATAAGTAACCAATCACTATTATGCTACCGATCCCACCAAACTTTAAAATAATAATAAAAAAATGAACCCTAATCCTAGTCATTATGATGCTGCAACTCTAACTAAACCTTTAATGAAGATGTGACAGCGTACTTTCCGCACCTATTAAAATTCATAAAATTTAAAAATAATAATTGAGACAAAAGCTAGAACTAATCTCCTTTTCATAATTAATGACTCCGTATTTTGATGGGCGCAGATTCTCCTCATAATTATCTTACTTTTCGTTTAATTATATACATAATGAAAAGGCTTATACAATTAATACATGATTATAAAGATAATGATGAAGTTATGCTGCTTCCATTTTTGTCCGATCAATATAAAAAAAGGCAAAAAA
>JXCR01074675.1:4527-22468 GCA_002079205.1 Phalaenopsis hybrid cultivar | reverse complement strand
ATCTAAAATGCATAGTTGTTGCATTAAGTTTATCCCAAGTGTATGCTCATAAGATAATACTTTATAAATTGGCCACATGTATATATCAACAACCGCATAAAAATTCAAAATTTTAGTTAGTATTTCTATGGGTCTGCAATCCTCTTAAATTTCTCTTAATGCAAACTTAAATAATTAAAATTTATAATATTCAAATTTAGGGGCATTAACATACATACCACCCAATTCCTACGTATTTACATATCTAACACCTAAACTTTATCTTTTATATTTATACCACCAAGTTATTTCATATCACATCACGTATGTCACTTATTCTTTTTTAAAAAATGAAATACACTTATTCATGTATAAATAAGATGGTATGAATATGAATGTACATAAAAAAAAAATGGCCTAAATGAATCTCGAGATAATTTAACGGTTCGGATTAAAAGAGATAAAATGAAAATTAGCACTTTGACGAAAGCTACAAGTACTAATGAAGTCGGTNTTTTTAAAAAATGAAATACACTTATTCATGTATAAATAAGATGGTATGAATATGAATGTACATAAAAAAAAATGGCCTAAATGAATCTCGAGACAATTTAACGGTCCGGATTAAAAGAGATAAAATGAAAATTAGCACTCTGACGAAAGCTACAAGTACTCATGAAATCGGTTAGCTGAAGAACTGCCAATCGACTAGAAGCTAGCCGAACGAAGGGCTAGTGATCATACGTAGGACTGTTGATCGACTGAAAGTCATTTCGACAACCAATGGGCACCCAAACTAACCAGGAACAACAATTGAAGTCAATGACCAAATAAAGGTTTAGTACCCAGCAATTTCACAATTATCAAAGTGAAACCCTCTCAGCAACCCCCCAAAAGATCTCTAGAAATCAATAATGAACCATAATCAAGCAAGCCGACCGGCCACGNTGAAGAACTGCCAATCGACTAGAAGCTAGCCGAACGAAGGGCTAGCGATCGCACGTAGGACTGTTGATCGACAGAAAGTCATTTCGACAACCAATGGGCCACCCAAATCGACCAGGAACAACTATTGAAGTCAATGTTTAGTAACCAGCAACTTCACAACTATCAAAGTGAAACCCTCTCAGCGAACCCCCAAAAGATCTTTAGAAATTAACAATGAACCATAATCACGCTAAGGCAACCAAGCCACCACTATTAAAGTTGACCGGCTTCTCAAAGTGAAGGTTGACCGGGCACCTATGCAAAATAGCCGACTGATGCCAGCTTGGTCGAGCGACCACAAACCTGCAAAGTAGAAGGTCTATGCACATAAAAAGACACAAAAACTAGTATAAATATGAAAAGACATGACAAAAGATAATAATGTTTTGTAATTCCACTATTAAAGTAGGGTTCATAGCAAGTATTACGGGATTTTTGGTCTTTGGCCATTTTCCCTCTCTAGGCTCTATCCTCTTTAGGCTCTTCTATCTAAGCCCATTCTTATAGGGAGATCTCTCTCATTTTCTTTCTTGTATCCCCTAGTTACAATTGATAAAATGAGTCGTAGAGTCCGATAATACCCAGTTCGCCCCTCCGAGATAAGTCAGTGTGTGCCCTTTCATTTCTTCTCCTTCTTTGCTTCTCTCTTTACTTCTTCATCAAGGTTTCTACATCTCCGATCCTTTGACATATCTCAGGATAAATTTGGATTCAACATCCTAAAAAATGGGACGAGTGTGGAGCATACTACGAACAAGAAGGAAAGTGACACCCACGTGGAGAAATAAATTTCAGAGACACTTCTTACCATGAGCATGCTAAGGAATTCATGCAGCAATAGATCAGGTGTTGAAAACGTTGTTTGTGTCTTCTTCCTAGAAGTCTTGTATAGGAGGCAAGCACCAAAAAACGAATGTCCGACTCCCAACGGTCGAAACAAGTAGATCGACAGTACTTGTGCACCTCCCGGTTCAATCCGTGCTGCTGTCACCTTACCCAACAAATAAAAGAGTATTACTTCAAATCTTATCTTGTGTTATGAAACAAATTTCTCTAATGTTTTTTCAAGCTCCATTAACACTTATGGAACTTGAATCCAAGAAGCAAAGCCAAAAGCAACCTCAAAGAGGTCCAGTTGGCAGAACATCCTACAACACTCCATCGTAACTATTGGTCTCCAAAAATGAATTGGATAAAGCTTTGGAAGTAGTTCCCTCCCTTAATGACAAGCTCCACAAAGTGTAATTCACAAATCACCCAAATAGCGAATCTCGACAGTTATTTCATGAAAACAGTGACAAAATCCGCATAAGTCTCTGTGAATGGTGTGGCCCGATCGAGGCGACAATCTGACCAAACAACTGAAACCTTGAAAAGGGTAAGACTTGAGTTAGGTGACAATATTATAAAATAATAAAGGCGGCGTATAGCGATGATATAGAAGTCCGATCGACATTCTAACAACAAATTTGAACCACAATGCCAAACATTAAAAAGTAAATCTCAAAACTCAACATGGATAAAACTCTAATGGTGGTTCCCTGTCCTATAGTGACAAACTCCAAGAAGGTTAAAACACCAATCACATCAGCAACGAGTCTCGATGGTTATCACCATGAAGGCATCAACAAGATTTGCATAAGTCCTGACGAAAGGTGCGGTCCGACCGAGACAACAATCTGAGTGAGCAAATGAGACAACAAATGTAAGACTCATGTCAGGCTATGATAAATCAAAAAATGAACAACAATTATTCAAAAGGTCCAAGTCATCCACTAACACAAACACTCATAACCAAGTAGTTATCACAAGAAAATAACATAGTAAATGTAGTCTAATAAAAAAAAAGCAAATGTATGAAAAAATGACCGAAAGCTTCATGCATTTATAAACAAAAAATATATAAATTTTAATATACAAAAAATTTCATTTACACAAATATAATGCAAAAGTTTTCCTAAAAAATATCTAAGTTTCAGGAACTGGACTGGAGGATCCTCCTTTGCCTTTGACGTTCGAGTCGTCCCTAGAAGACCCCTCAAAATTGGTATAAAGAGCAACAAATTCATCGAATTTCACAAACTTTGGGTCAACTAGGCCCGATCGAATTAATCAATCTATTGTTGCAATGCTTCCAACTAAAAGTTGTTTGCCCAAAATTTTTTCCTGGTGGGAAAGAGGTGACTCAAAGAACTCCTCGGTCTTAATTGTTTTCATTTATACCTTTAGCTCCTAGTCTTTTCGCTCGACAGTCGACAAAAGATTTGAGAGAAATGCAATCTCCTCCTCTACCATTGCCAGTTTCCTCTCAGTTGTCATAGCTTAATTACTATACTTCTTAGCAAGCCTGGTCAAGGTTTGAGCCGTTTTCAAGGCAATGACCCAATTTATCTCATCCCTCTCTAATGACATCGAATAAAGGTGTGAAACCTCCCACGCCTTCAGTTGATAGTGATTGACCTTCCTTTAAAGTTCTAATCACTTAAGAGCTCAGAGAGACTTATTAAATGCACATTACCATATCACATCCATAAAGGCGGATGGATAGACCTTATTCAACAACAAACCGATGTACTAGTCCACCTTCCGGTCAATAGTTGTATACCAGACATTAGAAGAATTCCAAATCTTGGCCTTTGGATCTCAAAGGAAACCAAGCCAACTTGGCCTTTCTCTCTCTCTTTTTTTTATTGGAAAGAGGGGATGAAAGAAATTACTGAGCAAAAGGCTCCTTCCATTCCTTATGTTGTAGTTCCTTTGAAGACACTGCCTCCTAATTTGTCTTTGACTTGGTTTGGGCAGTAGAAATAGATCGATTGGTCTTGTGCCTAGCAGATGAATGAAGGATTATGGCGAGGCAAAGCCAATCTTGTTTTGGCATCTTCGTTAGAGGACTCCTCAGCCTCATTCTCTTCTTGGTGACTGGATGACTACCCAGATTATTTCTTACCTGGGCCTGAAGGAGGTTCATAAAGTAGATATGTATCAAAATTAGCATGAGCCAAACATCTCCTTACTATGATGGTTAGTTTATCAATCAAAATCTACTGGATCACGACTGTGGTTGCAAAAATAGAGAAAATAAAGTCTTCACCTGCTAAGCTGTCTGTTGCGCGAGCCTTTATAGACCTTCTTTCAATCACATCAACTTCCTACGCATAAACTCTTTGCACTCTAGCTTTAGCTTTGACCTTCATCCGAGCAGTTCGAGCAGCAACTTCCTACTCACACATGAATTTTTTAACTTTAAAAGTGGCTCTTGAATCTGTTGTCATTCAACCAAAAATTTCAGGAAACAAGACCTTGTTCACAGTCACCATATCAGTGTACCGGGGAATTGAGAACAGTTGTCCATCAATATCAACCGCCTCGACTCTGGAATAAATTATATCATTCTTCTTCTTGAAGGCATCACCAGTCGGTATTGTTCTGATGCCCCAACTCTTAGTAGAGGAAGCAATGAAAAACTTGTACTTCCATTCCTTGATCTTATTTTTCAAGCCTGAAAATTGGAATCGACCGACTATTCCAAATTGCATGTATTTGTCAGCCTCAACCTTGAAAAAAAGCATATGACTAAATAAATCATTCGACCATGTGATCCCTTTCCGCAGGCAAAAAAAAAAAAAGGTAGTTCATTATCTCTGTGATCGAGTGTGGCTTGAACTGTGCTTGAATTACCCCATATCAATTGAAAAAAGCCCTATGCTCCTAGCACAAGAGCAGCGCAGCCCATATTGTACCCGGTCTCTGTTGACCATTAATTCTTCATGAAACTTATCGGTCACAGTCTCACCCGAGCTAGTTACTATAAATCTAATTGAAAAGTTAAAGACAAAGGCCTCGTACATAAAAATAACCTCAAATGGAGAAAAGATCGATTGCTCGGTCGCAGTTACCAGATCAAAAGTTTGAGGGTTTTGCTTCAAAGCCATCAAAAAGCAAACAGACAGTCGAACAGAAGAAAAAAAATCAAGTGATAGAACTCTGAGAGAAAAAAAACACAACAAGCACACAAATGAACCTCTCGGCCCATATTTATAGAGACATAACAGAAGATGAAACATTGTGTGAAGATTTCGAGTTGAAATATTACATCAACACAAAAATCATTTAGAATGAGAAAATTAAATATTTTATTTGAATAATAAATTACACTTGGATTTTATTCTGACAATATATATTTTGTAAACTGGTCTTCAACCATCTCAGCCACGAAAAAACTCTTCCTAACTAGCCTTCTATATAGCATATGACCAACGAGCTTAAATTAGTTCACTCGATTGGCCTCAGAATGGACCCTCTGTACAAAAGTATCTTCCCTGAGCTCAAAATCTCGGTGAGGATCGACAGCCTCCCCTTGCATCTTCTCTAGCACCGAGTGGAGATTCTCCTCTCTCAAAGCTTAAGCAGCTTCCATCCCATCCAGGCGATGACTCAACTCTTCGGGATATCCGATGACCCCAAGTCATTTCCTATCACATCTCCACAAGATCAACCAATCAGTTGACCACATTCTTCTCACAGTCGATCGATGCTTGGAGCACAGAATTCATCACCACACTTAGATTTTGACTGTCGCCGACAATTGGAAAACCATCGATCCGAACTTCCTCTTCTATATGAAACAAAAGTTAGGGTGCAAAGAATAAAAAATCTAAGTAAAAAGGCAAAATTGAAAATACATACCTAGAATCCCATGCAGTTCAGACTAAGTAGCTTTGCCTACATCCAATGTTGAGAAGTCAGAAGCTAGTCCCTTCTCTTCGACCAGCAGATCAACACCATTAACTCCTGGTACACCAGTCGATGGGACAACACTCGCTATTTTTGGTTGAACCAGAATCCTCAACAGAAGCCTTTGTTGACGGGCTAGCTGGCGAACTACTCAGCTCCTTTCCAACACCAGTTTGAATCTTCTCTGGATTCTCCTAGATTGAATCTGAAGACTCTTCTACCAACGCGGGAATTTTTCATTTTCATGTTTTTCTTAATTAAAGTTTATTGTGACGATTTAGTGTCATCGGTAAATTGTCGACACTTAGAAGTCGCAAATAATTGAGTTAGTAAAATAATTACCGATGAATGTTTTAGCTACATCCCCAAAGATGTCGTTAAGCCGTCAAGAAGTTATGAACCAACGACTTTTATATAGCTTTTAATGGTGCTAAGGCCGTAAAAAATAGGCTCATTTCCTGTAGTGAGAAACATATTTGAGATGCTATGAATCATCAACGATGCTCTATATATAAGAGTCATGGGCACAAAAATTCAGAGAGTTTAATCATTGCATTAATTTATGACTATTAAGATTCAATTATTTTATTAAAAATTCTTTCGTTCTTATCGCAGCTATCACTATTAAGGAGCATGAAAATTGAAAAACTTAATATGTACACCCGAAAATAGTATTCATGAATCTCGAGACAATTTAATTGGCCATATTAAAAGAGATAAAATGAGGATCGTCACTCTTTTGAAAAGCTAAAAGTACTCGTGAAGCCAACCTGCTTGAGAACCTTCAGCCGATTGAAGACTGGCGATTGACCGTAGGATTATTGTTCGATTGAAGGCCAATTTGACAACAAAAGGGCCTCCANATGTTTTTCTTAATTAAAGTTTATTGTGACGATTTAGTGTCATCGGTAAATTGTCGACACTTAGAAGTCACAGATAATTGAGTTAGTAAAATAATTACCGATGAGTGTTTTAGCTACATCCCCAAAGATGTCGTTAAGCCATCAGAAAGTTATGAACCAACGACTTTTATATAGCTTTTAACAGTGTTAAGGCCATCAAAAATAGGTTCATTTCCTATAGTGAGAAACATATTCGAGATGCTATGAATCATCAACTGTGCTCTATATATAAGAGTCATGGGCATAAAAATTCAGAGAGTTTAATCATTGCATTAGTTTATGACTATTAAGATTCAATTATTTTATTAAAAATTTTCTCGTTCTTATCGCAGCTATCACTATTAGGGAGCATGGAAATTGAGAAACTTAATATGTACACCCTAAAATAATATGCATGAATCTTGAGAATATTTAATTGTTCATATTAAAAGAGATAAAATGAGAATCATCACTCTTTTAAAAAGCTAAAAGTACTTGTGAAGCCAACCTGCTTAAGAACCTTCAGCCGATTGAAGGCTGGCGACTGACCGTAGGATCATTGATCGATTGAAGGTCAATTTGACAACAAAAGGGCCTCCCAAACCGACCATGAACAAACATGCACGTCACTGACCGAATAAAGGCCTACTGCCCTTAAAAATTTCATAATTATCAACGTGAAACTCTCTCAACAACTCTTCCAAAGATGTCTAAAAATCACTAAGGAACCAAAATCAAGCAAGCCAACCTGCCAAGCTAAGGTCGTCCGACTACCACTCTCAAAACCGAACAGCTTCCCAGAGAGAAGACAGACTAGCACCCAAGCAAAATAGTCGATCCGCATCAGCTTGGTCGACCGACCCCTAGACTCGCTGAGTTGAAGGTCCAAACTCACAAAAAGATGTCAAAATAAATTATAGATACTAAAAAAACACAACAAAAAGCAATAATTTCTTGTAAATTCCCTATTAAAGCAGGATTAGATATGTAATTTCTCACCTTTGGTCATTTATCTACTATAAATAGGTGGTCCATAACATGTATTACACTATTAGAGATTTTTGTCCTTTGGCATTTTTCAATCCAATCTCAATTCGAGTCAAAATTCAAATCAATTTTCGAGTAATTAACGATCTTTGAGCTAAAT
Organism: Phalaenopsis hybrid cultivar; assembly: GCA_002079205.1. Lineage (NCBI taxonomy): Eukaryota > Viridiplantae > Streptophyta > Magnoliopsida > Asparagales > Orchidaceae > Phalaenopsis > Phalaenopsis hybrid cultivar. The sequence goes on along the minus strand of JXCR01074675.1, from coordinate 14,737 downwards.
TGACAGCCATAGAATTAAGAGTTATGGGTGTAACTCTTCATAAATTTCTATTTTTCACTACCATACGAATATCTAACATCATTTCGATAACTTACCCAAATAAAAATAAAAAAAAAAAGAGAGAAATGTACATACATAAGACCATCAAACAGTCTAATAAAAATATGTGTCTATGTAGAAAAATCAGATATAATGTATAATTATTTTATATTTTTAATTTTATTTCTTTATTTTTTTTTAAATGAACCAATCATAAACAGTAATTTATGGAGTCCAGCTGTTGGGAACGAATCACAGCCGAACATGTTGGAACACGACACGCGGCCTCATCGTCGGGACCAGACAAAAATAGGACTACAGGAGAGAAGGATCTACGGAAAACATAAACGTCAGTTTTCACCCAAAACTCCNCATCGGGACCAGACAAAAATAGGACTACAGGAGAGAAGGATTTACGGAAAACATAAACGTCAGTTTTCACCCAAAACTCTACCGACAGCGGGTCCCACCATTTAAAATATGGCAGGCTGAACGGGTTAATTTGTTTGTCGATTTGTGAGCAATTTAACCTTACGATTACCTGCTAGCACCGACACTTGGTATGCCACGTGGACCTGCATCCACCATCCATCGCCGGAATCATGGTACAAAGAGACGGTCTAGCCATGAAAAAATTATTATGTGTGGACACCGCATGTTAGAGTAAACTTCACTCTAAAAATAAAAAAATATATATAAAGATGTATTTCAGGAAAAAAATTTGCGTGTGATAGACGTACGCATCACTGTGTATGATATTGGGGTTATACCGAGGGTATAAAAGGGTTACATCCGTGATATAACCCCTTATAACCTCCCTGTAACCTTCTGTAACATACATGTAACTTAAAATAAGTTTTGAGCTTCTGTTATCATATATTAAGAATTTATTAATAAGTTACAAAATGTTACATGGATGTTACAAGGGGTTATACCGCGGATATAACCCCTTATACATTCGGTATAACCTCAATATCGTACGCAGCGCTGCGTACGTCTATCACACACAAATTTTTTTCGTATTTCATTGGTCCAGATCGATCATCGCACGCAAATTTGCGTGTTGTATCCGTACACAATAAGCACTCATATTGATGTTTTTTGAGCACTGTGGTTTTATATGCTTCAAGAAGAAGAAAAAAAATCTCCTTTTGCAAAAAATTGTATCCAATGATGGTGAGAATTCGAAATTTTAAAAGTTTAGAGATTAACAAAAATAATTATTTGTTTTACTTTTAGACCCTTGGCTTGATGGCTTAACTTTACATGAAAGATGTGCATATTTGATATTCCAATGGTTTGATTGCTTTTCTTTTCATCAGAATAAATGAAGTTATTCCTAATGAATCTCAGACTATTGTTTAAGAGCTGACATAAATGTTCCCATCAAGTCGGCCAAATTTCTTAATTTAGGAGAAATTCTAGTAACATTTCTCATAAGAATTTGTACATTTTGGNACGATTACCTGCTAGCACCGACACTTGGCATGCCACGTGGACCTGCATCCACCATCCATCTCCGGAATCATGGTACAAAGAGACGGTTTACCGATAAAAAATATATTATGTGTAGAGACACCACGTGTTAGAATGTGTTTCACTTTAAAAATAAAAAAATATATATAAAGATGTATTTTAGGAAAAAAGTTTGTGTGTACGCAGCGCTGCGTATGATATTGAGGTTATATCGAGGGTACAAAGGGGTTACATCTGCGGTATAACCCCTTATAACCTCCATGTAACCTTTTGTAACCTACATGTAACCTAAAATAAGTTTCATGCTTCTGTTATCATATATTAAGAATTTATTACTAAGTTACAAAATGTTACATGGAGGTTACAAGGGGTTATACCGCGGGTATAACCCTCTTGTATCTTCGATATAACCTCAATATCGTACGCAGCGTTGCGTACGTCCATCACACGTAATTTTTTTCCGTATTTCAGTGGTCCTGATCTGTCATCACACACAAATTTGCGTGTTGTATCCGTACACAATAAACGCTCATATTGATGTTTTCTGAGCACTATGGTTTTATATGCTTTAAGAAGAAGAAAAAAAAAAGATTTCTCCTTTTGCAAAAAATTGTATCCAATGATGGTGAGCATTCGAGATTTTAAAAGTTTTGAGACTAACAAAAATAATTATTTGTTTTACTTTTAGACCCTTGGCTTGATGTGTTATCTTAACATGAAAGATGTGCATTTTTGATATTCCAATGGTTTGATTGCTTTCCTTTTCATCAGAATAAATGAAGTTAATCCAAATGAATCTCATAATATTGTCTAAGAGCTGACATAAATGCTCCCATCAAGTCGGCCAAATTTCTTAATTTAGGAGAAGTTCTAGTAACATTTCTCATAAGAATTTGTACATTTTGGCTTATGAAAATTACCTATTTTTGATTGGAGCATGTTTATTTCATCTAAAGGATTCTCTATCACATTTGCTTCTTTTGCTTGGAAGATTATGCAGGAAAGTCGTAGAATAAGTGATATTTTGAATTCTAAAGATGTTCTGGTAAGTAAAGATTTTTTGTTTTGTACAACCAGAAATGAGACTCAGAATCATCTTTTCTTTGAATATCATTATTCTCAGTCATTTTAACAATTCATTTCTTATGAGCAATATTTTTTTTTTAGGTTCTCACTTTTGTTGATAGTACGTGTTTTAGATAGTTTTTTATTAACTGTTCATATTATTGCTCGTTTAATTTGAAAAGAGAAAGTTCTAGAGGTTTTATTAATTATATTACGACTAATGATTTATTCATTCAAAATATTCGTGAGGCCATAAAACTGAAGAGTAGGAGATGAAAATTTAGGGAGGAGCTTGATTTCATCATTAAAGAGCTGTATAAATATTGATTGATGGTTTTACGAATGTTGGAGGTGTTGATGTTTTGATTCTTTAATCTTTTTTATATTTTTTTTCTTGATTATATTTTGATACTTTGATTATAACATTTTACTATTTTACTTGATGAATAAAATTAAGTGTGCCCTTAATTTTTTTAAAAAATGGTCGATATGGATAAATCAATTATAACTAAAATCCAATCTCTGAATAATCGGACTTAATTAACCAAATTGAAATTTAATTTAAACAACCAAATTATGCATAGATTAAAATTTAGTTATTATTTAGAGTTTGGTTATAAACAAACATTCACATCTAATATGTATAATATCATGTTATTTCAAACAAGTATGTTGTACATTCGAGCATGCCAACACTAATTTCAATAATGTACATAATAAAATCAGAATATTAGTCTTTTTTTTTTGGTACTTGAGAGCAAGACTCCATAGTATAAAAAATCATTTAAATAAAAAAAAAGAATTAATAAGAAACTTCAGTAATAATTAAATATTATAAAATTTAAAAAGAATCCAAAGAGTAAAGCAATACATGGGAACAATGTAGAGGTCATAATGACAGTGTATGAAGAAATTTAGCAGCATGAGAAATTANGTACATTCGAGCATGCCAACACTAATTTCAATAATGTACATAATAAAATCAGAATATTAGTCTTTTTTTTTTTTGTAAATGAGAGCAAGACTCAATAGTATGAAAAGCCATTTAAATAAAAAAAAGGAATTAATAAGAAACTTCAATAATAAATAAATATTATAAAATTTAAAAAGAATCCAAAGAGTAAAGCAATACATGGGACCATTGTAGAGGTCATAATGACAATGTATGAAGAAATTTTAGCTGCATGAGAAATTGAAAGTCACAAATAAAACTGAAAAAGATCAAAGTGCTTTCCAACAATCGTCTAGAGATTTCATGTTCAACAACAAATCAATAGGATGGAAGGAGAGAAGTATAACATAGAGCTTACTCAAGTAGGGCTTTTTTCTAGAAAATAAAAAATCGCTCGATTTGTAGATATTTTTGGCCATTTAAGTTGTTTATAAAGTAAAAATGAACTTATCATTACTTAAACTAAAAGGCAAATTCAAGTGTTTGNGGCCATTTAAGTTGTTTATAAAGTAAAAATGAACTTATCATTACTTAAACTAAAAGGCAAATTCTAGTGTTTGATAAAACATATTAAAGAAGTCATCATAATTCAGATAAGGTATGAAAATAGGCTCTTTTAGGTGATTGCTTTCAAAAGTGGTGTCACGCTGTGTGAACATCAAAGAGAGAAACACGAATAAATAATAGGTCCTAGAACAACAAAAAGCTTAAAAATAAGAAAAAACTTATTGTCAGGTATGAGAATATTTTCTTAGTTACAAGTTTTGTATGGCAAAAGCAACAACTGTTATTAATACTTAATATCAATATAGTAAGATTAGAGAAGCCATCCAATAAGTAGAGCAAAGTATAGATAGAGAATCAAATATCAAAATTTTTGCATCAGATAAACTAAAGCCTTGTGACAATGTGAGTGCCAGAGTAGTATGAATGTTCAAATAATTGAAAATCTGAGTTTTATTGACCACCCATTTAATTGGATCCTAAATATTAGAAATATTGGGATATCATTTATGATAACAATCATCTAGCTATTATGTAGACTGTATAACTTTATTTGAGATCCTAAATGAACTTGTTAATCATAGAATTTGTATTTAACAGGAGAATTTATTAGACATCAAGAATGAATAGATCAGTGATCTACCCTACAACCAAGGGTCCTAGTAAGAACTTATATTATTGTCATTTGATAAGTTCTAAGATAGTTTCTCGTTGAATAAAAGAGCTTACTTAATAAGTTTTATTAAATATTAAGAAGCTTGGGAGTAGTTATTTTTTCCATGATGAGCAAAGACATTGCACCACAAAGTACACAAGATGTGGTTCTTAAAAAATCTCTATATAAGGGCATAATTGAAGTCATGAGAGATGGTGGTGATGCGGGTGAAGCTTACTCCACCATAGGCTTTAGGTTTGTACGTAGGTTTTATCTCAAGAGATAAAGTGAAGCTTATGAGAGGAGTTAAAACTATGGTATCAAAATTTAGTACATTGTTGATTGGTTGTATTAAAGCAAATTTTGGGGCATTTGTAAGGCTCATATCCAACATGGGAAGTAGTTCTAAATAAAAATTTTAATAAACTAAAGTTTTCTAGTAAAAGATAAAACGTTATCCTCCAAACATTAATTTAGGTAATAAATATATGAAGAATGGGTCGGAAGTCTAAAGAAGATTTTTGAGGAAATAGTAAGTTCAAGGTACCTCCACCATTGGGATGCCAATTATTAAATTAAGTTATTTAGGATAGCACTTTGACGAGTTGTTCGAATTCGGAGCATAAGCATTCCAAAAGGCAATGACAGTGTTCTTGAGGTTGGTGAGATTATGAGCATTTATTTTACCAAACATTAACATGTCATGAGCATATAGAAGATTAGAGATTTTTTTTAATATAATGTTCCTAAAAGGGGCTCTTATTCTTCTATTGTCAAGTAAATTAGAGAAAGCATCCATGATACATGAAAGAGACAAGAGAATGGTGTGTAGTTTTGTTTAAGACTAGAAAAGAGTTGAAATGTATTGTCTGTGCATCACTAATGCATATAGAATAATGAATTACTTAACTATATGCCTTTATCTNATCCATGATACATGAAAGAGACAAGAGAATGGTGTGTAGTTTTGTTTAAGACTAGAAAAGAGTTGAAATGTACTGTCTGTGCATCACTAATGCATATAGAATAATGAATTACTTAACTATATGCCTTTATCCAATCTATAAAAAACAGAGAAGCCCTTTTGTGTCATTCTATTAAGAAAAAATATTCAATCAACAATTTTCGAGGCTTTAAACAAAAAATTAACTAGAAAAAATATAATATTTTTTTAAAAAATAAATTTTAGAGTTAAAGATTGACATTTAATTGATGAAAAAGCCAAGTCACAACTTTTTAACAAAAAAAAAATCATGAGAAGAATTTAATATTTGACAGCTANTTTTTTAAAAATAAATTTTAGAGTTAAAGATTGACATTTAATTGATGAAAAAGCCAAGTCACAACTTTTTAATAAAAAAACAATCATGAGAAGAATTTAATATTTGACAGCTGGATGCCAGAAACAAAATAACTTAATACAACATTACATGACAAAAATACTAAAGTTACAAAATATAATTGAAGTATAAAATAATTCATAATATAATGAATAAAATAAATAATAACATCTTTAAGATAATGAGTTCTAACATACTTTATGATTTATGTTTTATTATTCAACGAAAATTAACAAAAAAGAATGGCCACAATCTCACAAGAAAAATAAATTAAAGCTAGTTAGTGGATGTTTGTTGCTCAACCTCTTTGCAAATTAGAGAAATTAGAGCAAGCACATGAAATGATAAGAAAAAATGTGGGAAAAACATTATGCATCCATTATTTATGCATAAAAAGAGAAACAAAGGTTTTCTAAAAGATAGAAAAAGCATATAATGAGCAATAATTGACATAGAAGAAATAAAACCATCCCAATAATTAAATAGAATCTTTATTATCCAAACTATGAATCAATAGNGCAAGCACATGAAATGATAAGAAAAAATGTGGGAAAAACATTATGCATCCATTATTTATGCATAAAAAGAGAGACAGAGGTTTTCTAAAAGATAGAAAAAGCATATAATGAGCTATAATTTACATAGAAGAAATAAAACCATCCCAATAATTAAATAGAATCCTTATTATCCAAACTATGAATCAATAAAAAGCATGCAGAAAAGTATATGAATAAAGAAACCCATTACAAACCCTAAATGGCTAAACCATAATTCTAATTGTCAATAGTAGCCATAGCCAAAACCCTTTTCAACTTGCATTTATCTGATATATGGAGTATAGCAGTGTGAAAAAAAAAGTAAGAAAAAAAAGATACTATAAATTTTATTTGTAGATAGTTTTTATGGATCCATCTACTGGAGTGATAATATGATAATATTTTCCTTAAAAAAGTCTCATTTTATTTATATGAATCGATGGAAGATATATATACATATTTTAGAGAGAATTATTTGAATTTTTTGGGGCATTCACATATATGCTGCATTATTTTTATCTATTTACATTTCTAATATCTAAACATTCACATTTACATGCATAAAACTACAATTTTTAACGTTACATAAAAATACTAAAATTACTAGTTTTTTAAAAGTGGATCCATGTTTTTATGCTTAAGTTTCCAACACCAAATTATTTTAAATGTATATATCTTATGTATCTTGGGATGTATGTAGATTTACACTACTTAGGTTAGATTTGGGACGATAGATAGAAGTAGAGGATGATTAACTCTCGAAGTGGTTTTAAAAGAGGCTAAATACAACAAAATGACTTACATGGACTATAATATGGCATTGTATCCCTCGATGTAGCACATTACGTCATTGAAATATTAGATTGAATGATGACAACTCATTTGCCTTTATGAATAAACATAAGTGATGGATTTGTCAAATTAAGTTGAGCTAATAGATTCATCGTGTTGCTAATGTGTACTTCTTTCTGAATATATTTAAAACATTTCTCATTTTATCCTATTTTAACAACAGTTAGATGACAGCTGATTTTTGGCAGTTAGTAGTGAATCTTGGCCCCATTCAGTATGTTGATATCCTTGTTGATCTGGTGTGACAAATTCTTTATATACAATATCAAATTTTAGATGTCAGATATCAAATTATATAGAAGTTGTGGCATATATGTAGATATTAATTTTATATTTTATTTGAATTTATTAGGGGAATGAAACTAAACTCAAATCACGAAGTGATGACTATTTTGTTACTTTTAATTATCATGATTCATAGATGTTTAAATTTATATTTTTTTAGTATTTAATTTATTTTAAAAGCTCATAACTGTTTTTAAACATTTAAATAAATAATACATATGATTGAACATAAACTTTTTAAGAGATTTGAATGGTTAAAACATGTATCATTTTTTGAAATGGCAAATGTTTAAGTCCAAAATTTAATTAAAACAAGAGGGAAGTTTCGCTTGGACAAACAAGCATGATAAGAGCTACCAAGGTGAATGCATTGGGCAATAGCTCACCACAAAATTCTAATCACCAAGATCTCAAAAGCCTAACACATTGGCTAAGAACCTAAAAAACTTTGTGACTACTTATTCAAATGTAAGGAAGATGAAAAAAGATATAACTTTAATTTAGGGAGTCAAAAGTAAAGCAAGGCTTAAAGAGAGTCAAAGGTAAAGCAAGGCTTAAAACTCATGTAGTCTATAAAAATTTGTTGTCGAATGCTACTTCTACCTAGAACCAATTATTTGTTATAAAAGATTTTATCTATTCATAGCTTGCTAATACGACATTGTGTGTTTTCATCACCATTCAAAAACTATAGATAAGCGTATTATGTGATTGTGCATGTGAATTTTGTTTCGACAAGTGAGAGGTTACTCACGCCTTATAAAGGTTTCAAATGAGTGAACTTGCCATAGCCATATCCAAGCAAAAATTCTAAATTTTGAGTTCAATTAAGCAAAGTCATCAAGTTTCACTAAACCAGATTATAATACTCAATTATGGAGCCACCAAAGCATGATTATTTGCTCAACTCATTTATGAAACCCAATCTCTAAAGCTGACTTCTATAAATCTTTCATCCCACCCAGGATAACTATTTGCCAGGTGAAGTTAAAAAGTGACTTTATCAGAGCACACTATTTATTTGAAAACTACTAATACATTGAAGCATGTTATTTATTTACTAATTATTTTTAAATACAGTCTTTACTATATAATTCAATGTTTATTCTTATCTGTAAATAGTGTTATACTACATAAAATCTTTGGCATATGACTTGTCCATTTGACAATAAAAATTATCTCGAAGCGATTACACACACACTCTCTCTCCCTCTCTCCCATTATCTTATTGCTTAGTTATTCTTATCAATAAAATTTTGATGTTATGCAAGACAATATTAGATTCAATATGAAAATAAAATAAATCCAAACTTACAATTGAACATCACCATGTCATAACACTATAAAAACATTCACAGTATAAAAATTATAAATCCCGTTGATTAAGAAGTGATTGTGATAACTAGAACTAAATGATATCTCCCAAATTTTGGAGTATAAAATGTCAAAATAAAGATTGCTCTCATAATGACACCTTGCAAATGATAAGACATGCAAAGAAGATTAATACATCTCCAGCAAATCTCCATCTTCGAACACGATTCTCTAAGGCATGACATAGATCTCGAGCCCGTTTTTTAAGCAGGAAATATTCAAATCTCGATAAAAGCTTATCCAAAATCTGATTTCAATAAACTTACTACAATCAAACTGATTGGCTCAATAAGAAGAAACCCAATGTTACCAAAACTAGTCTAATCCGAGTTAAATGAAACTCGAATCAAATCATTAAACCACTCTTGAAAGTTTTCCAGACATATTTAGAAGTTTAAAGGAGTGTCGAATATACAAAACCTATAGTCGAATCAAGCGTCTCGACAAGACAAATCCAACGAGCCCAAGATTGCTCAATTTCGACATTGTTAATGTACTTAAATGTCTATCAAACATTGTTTGATCGAAGGAAGCTCTCCGAACCGTTCGATTAAGGTGTTTCATATTCATGCATTAATTGCACCCAAAACACTATAAATAGAGACTCGCCCATCTCATAAAAGGAAGCTGGAAGCTTGAGAGAGAACTTAAAGCTTTAAGAAACAGCTTAAGTCCAGCATCACCCCTATCATCATTGATCGCCGCCGACCGCCGTTGACCGCCACAAATTTTCTAGCACGCATCAAAGATAAACTAAATAAACAATGCAGGGGTAATAAAATGCTGAGTAAGGAATCTATGGGCCTAAATAAAAAGGCGAACTCAAGAATATGAGGAATGAGCTCCTGTGACTTGGCACTGAATAATTGCTACTTTGTACTTGATACCAGCAGCTTAGAAAATCTAAATTTAAAATAAGAAAATTTCGCATAGACAGCACCCAATTCTTTTGCATTTACATTTCTCACACTCAAATTTTAATTTTTACACCCTAAGCACCCTAACCAATGTATGAAAAGGTAAATTATACTATTTTCATCTTTTCATACATAAGAGAAGATGCTCTATATGAACTTTATGTGTGAGATAAATAAATACATAGTATTGGTCGCTCTGTATGTTGATTCTCCTT
>JXCR01074643.1:0-58923 GCA_002079205.1 Phalaenopsis hybrid cultivar | reverse complement strand
ATATATATATATATATATATAAGTTTAAATCGTAACAGCTCGTGTAATAGTGCAGTTATGTGTTTTCTTTTACGCGGATTTGGTCCAGGTTCAAATCCAACACTGCATCTTTTTTTTTTTTCAATTAATTTTAACAAGCTAATTTCGAGTTAAATACGAACAAGAATATTTAAATCGAACCAAATATGAACACATTGTTCACGAGTCAATTTCGAACTCGAACAACTTTGAACGAGTCGAACACAAGCCGGGCCTGAGCCTGCTCAAGCTTGACTCGTTTACAACCCTACTTACTGTTTTGAGTATCACCACGGTGCAAATGTCTCCTAGAAGTCGATTGCATAAAATTGAGCAAACCCTTTTATACAAGTCTAGTCTTGGATCTTTCTATGCTCCCATCTACTTTGTATTTAACAATGAATACATAATTACATCCTACAACTCTTTTCACAGATGACAGAGTTGTTATGGTCCATGTACCATTCTTTTCAAGGGCATAAATCTCTTCTTCCACGGCTTGTTTCCAAGCAAAAATAAATAAAGTCTCTTAGATTGAAGTTAGGACCTGCACATTATCCAAGTTATGAACAAAAGATTTGTAAGGTGATTATTTTCCATATGTCACAAATTATTCTATCAACTATTTTGTGTATTCTCATGCTCCTTCCTCTTTGTGCCATGATGTGTTGATCCAATCTTTGTATGAATACGTAGGGTGTGTGGAGTTGATTTTGGTGATTTTCATTTCTAATTTTGCATGTTGTCCCTTACATACTCACAGTTTTTCCTTTTGGTGTGCACACAGAATTTATGGTTCTTGTTGGGAGCTGTGAAAGAATTTTGTGGAGTGATATGTTCATTTTTAGTTTGATTTGTCATAGTGGAAACAATAGAGGTTCATCAAGAATATAAGAGAGGTGAGTTTGAGGTTCCAGAATGTTATCTCAAATATAATATTCGCTCCAACTCTCCCCTTAAATGTTAGATTTGATGTAATAAGGTTAATTTTCACAGAAGGTAACACCCATGGAGTTGTAAAATTTTTGTGTTTCTGAATAGTTGCATCTAAACCCTTTTTATTTGAAAAGTAGCAGCCCGCAAAGAAGCATTTGATTGACATAGGATCAAGTTTGATCTGATTAGGATGATATAAATGAACTAAAGCAATGCAGCCAAAATTTTTAGTGGTAGGTTAGAAGTGATGACTGAATATGTGGGTAGGATTTTATGAGGGTGTTAAAATGTTTGTTAAAATTCAGCACTCTGTTTGGGCTTCTCATTTATAAGATAGGTACATTATTAGTAATCACTTCCTAACAGAAAGTTCTATTCAGAATTTAACACGTTGAGGTCTCTGTGATTTCCGCAAGAAAGAGAAAATAAAACCCAAGAACTCTGTGCCATGAGAGAGAGAAAATCAATCGTCAAGGCCTCCATGTGATTTTGCTAGAGAGAAAAATAAATTTCAAGGTCTATGGGATTTCCAAGACAGAGAAAATGGGTTGTTGATGCATCCTGAACCTGCATCACTAGAATGTGCAGGTTTGATCGCAGAACTTGAGCTGATTTGAGGGTTTAGGCTGCAGAACCGCCCGACAGAAAAAAAAATTATATGTTTCTAGCGTCGCTGCTGCCTGGAGGAAACAACCGCTTGTGCCTGGATGAAAACATTTTGCTGCCTGAAGAAGACCGTCGCTGCTACCTGGAGAGTGCGGCTGAAAGAACGGAGGAATACTGACGACTACAGGGAAGGCTTTGGTTATTAGTCTGCTGTAGGATTTGTTTCTTTGCCCTGATACCATAAAAACTTTAGGAGGAATAAACTTTTTAATTTTCTGATTGAGCAAATAACAAATATATATGCAACTCAACCTAACCGTCGTACAATTGGAAGGAAAATCAAATCTTCATGACAAAAAAGAAAATAAATAAAACACAATAATAAATAATTAAGGGAGAATAATTTTTCTCTTCAAATATAATAGCAGACTCACGGTATATTGCCATCCACAGCCTATCCATAATAAAAATTAAAGTTTAGTGGTTAGATATGTAAAGGATAGGAATCAAGTGTGTGTGTATGTAAATCTTCCCTAATAGAAAAAAAAGAGAAAAAGCTTCTTTATTTCAACCAAGCCACTCCAATTTTGCACTTTTTGGCCATTTCAATTTAACAACACCATAGCTCAGTTTGCCCATATCACACAAAAAACAAGTGATAAATGAATCAACCAAGGGCCTGCCAATGTCAAGTAAAAACTATTGAAATCAAACGAAGCGAATGGATCGAATTGAATAGAAATATCCCTCCAATCTAATCCATGTGTGTAGTCAACATCTAATTTGCTAAAATTTTGACTTAAAAAGCTGTATATATAAAAATCAAACCTGAGAAAATTCTTCAGAGAATGGGGTCATAGTTCCTGGTGAAAAGAGTCTTCAGAACTAAGATATTGTTCAGAGAGTTCTTTGGGAGAAGGAGAGAATAAATCGTTCTCAGAAATAGCTGTGAGAGGGCCTTGAGGGATGCCGAAGAGAGTGGAGAAGATCTGTTTGTGGCAATCATCGCAGAAGCAGTAGTAGGAGAAGTGGCCTTCTGCTGGCAGGCGATGGACTGTGGCGCCTGGAATCAGGCGTCTTGTGAACTCGGTCATGGATGGCGGTACCACCCGATCATCCATTCCCTGTAAAAGGAATAAATAATCATAGGAATAGAATTACAAGGGTGATATTATTTATATTTAGGGGCATTCACATACATAGCACTCAATTCTTCATGTATTTACATATCTAACTCCTTTTTTTTTTTTTTACACAAATAGCACTTAAATTTTAATATCACATAGAAAATGGCATTATTACCGCTTTATAAAATATGAAATCAAAATTAAATAGAAAATTTACAAACATACCACGCAATTATTATATATTTACATATGTAACACCTAGAATTTTATATTAATATTTATAACACTTTGGCATGATAAGCCTATGCTTTAGAAGGTGTGCTTCACTTCAAAAAAAATTAATAATTGTCATATTTTCTATGTGATGTTAAGCTTTTAAGTGTTATAAACATAAATATGAAAGTTTAGGTATTAGATATCTAATTACATAAGAATTGTGTGTGAAGTTTTGAATGGTAGAATTGTAAGTTTGAGATTATATTTATGAAAGTACTGAAAATAAATCATGTACAGAGTGTGAGTGTATGATGACTTATGAGTACACTGTGAGCTGGTCTTTGTCGGTCCACTTTTTTGAAAATCAAAAATATTGAAAATAATTTTGAAATTTAATTTAAATATAAGAGGTATATAGTTTGGATTTTGAAAGTAGCGTGTTTTAATTTTTGAAAAATGTGACCAAATGGATCTCATTCGTCCAATAGCTTGCATAAATGTGTCTGATACCGTGAATACTACACATTTCCAAAAGATGAGTGTATACCTCGGCGATAGACTCAATCCTGCAAACTAAGAGATTTGTGACATTCGTAATTCCCTATAGAGGCAAGCGCTGGGGTCACTTGAGAAAACTCTCAATATTGATCAGAGGTATTAGTCTTTAAGATTTCAAAGTTTAGGTTTTCACGATAATAGGTGAAAAAGCAAGTGGGAGTGGCTCAAATATGAACAGTTATTTTAGGAGTTCAAATGAAGAAACATGTATAAGATGTCACAGATCCTGAGGAGAAATCTCAGTGACTTCCCAGACTATCCTACTGTGCGGCAATATTTTGGAGAATATGTTATTTGAATGTTCTTGTCAATTTTATTATTTAGGACTTACACTTGCATAATGACTGATCATGCAAACGCTGCATAATATAGTTGTGCAGAAGCCTAAAAAAGGGATGAGGATTTACGTCGCGCTAGACGAGCTACTTCGAAGTCTCATGGGTTGTTATTTAGACTAGGAAAGAGATTGCTAAAGAAGATCCTCTTGCTGCCCGGTCTAAGTTCCTCATCATGCTGCCCACGAATTTAGCTCTGAACCTTCTGTCGTCGCAATACTTCCAAGGTTTAAGTGTTTGAGATTGGTGATTTATGTTTTACGATTTGTGTCAAAGTTTGGTTTTGTTTTGTTTCAGTTTTGGTTTTGCATGCAAAATAAGTAAATTACAGGAAAATAAAAGATATTTTGAAAAGTAAAATGCAGTAAAGTAAAAATGCTGTAGATAAACTGTAAAAACGCACATGGGCATTTGTTACTGTTGCGTGATTAATATTGCGAGTGTAGTATGATTTGCAACATATTTAAATAAACTTGTCAGAAAAATAAACAATGTGTGAAAACCCAACACGAAAGTAAGAAAAAAGAATCATAAAAAAATCACGAGCAAAAGATCAGGAATGGGTGTAAGACATTGGTAAAAGTGGGGGTTCAGAGCTAGACATTGTGCTTCCCAATTTTGAACAAGAGTTACCAGCCTGACAAATCTACAGGGGGCAGTCCTTAACCTCGATCCAAATGACTAACCATGAACTTGTATAAATTTTCATAGAAAAATTCTTTGATTTTCACACAAAAGCTATGTTGAAGTCTTTTTTATGCAGAATTCTTTTTAACATGCAAAAGAGATTTTGTTTGATTTTTGTAAATATTTTGTAAAGTTGTGTAGTCTACAGGCTAGTCACTTTAATCGTGCTAGAATTACTGACAATCTAAGAGCGTCAAGGGCAACAATTCTACCAAGAGTCGGCAAATAGTATCATGAATCATTTCCTCTTTCTTATTGAAGATCATTGAGGTAGAAGATATTATTCTAATAATTCCACTTGGTATCCCTCATTTAAGCACACCTAAACCCTAGACTTATCCTAGTCCGATGATTCTTATGTGGCGTTAACAAATTTTCCCAATTGTCAGGAAGATTTGAGTGTAATATTCCAGCTCAAATCCCGGTGCACTGGATTTCATTGTAGGTTAATTCATTGCGAGAATTTCACTATTGATTTAATTAAGGAAGCATGAACTACGTATCGGTGCATCCTCATGTCTAGTGTCTTAATCAGTTTATGAATCATGGTCAAGTGTCAAGTTTCATTCTTTATTCAAAAATTAGGTGGATGAACGCTCACCTAAGGTGTGTTCCTAAAATCTGGAAGTTTACACTGAAAAAATAAGTTAATGAACTCTCATCTAGGGTGTGCTCCTAAAATCTAAGAAGCCTATACTAAAAAAAAAGGTAGATAGGTTCTCACCTAGGGTGTACTCCTAAAATCTAGGAAACCTACACTGAGAAATAGGTAGATGGGCTCTCACCTAAGGTGTGCTCCTAAAATCTAGGAGACCTACACTGAGAATTAGGTAGATGGTTGTGAAAGAGGTTCAGGGAGAGGTCACAAACATGATCAAGGAAGTGAAATTCACGGTAATAATGAAAGAAACCAAAACCCTAGAAGAGGGTGGGTACAAGNATATATATATATATATATATATATATATATATATATATATATATATATATATATATATATATAGCTAAAAAGTAAAAGGAGAAGTTATAAGCATCTCATATATTTCAAACAAAACTCAAAGAGTGGATAATCCAAGTAAGTGGCTTCACAATAAAAGCACAAAGACCTCGGAACAAGGTGAAGAATTAATATCTAAGACCATCGAAGATTATTGCAATGACAGGATATTCACCACAATAAAATAGCGGAGGGAAAGGAAAAAAGGAAACCATGTTCAATATAATTCATTGTATGTTAAATACCAATTATTTGACCAAAAGGGTTGAAGTTGTTGATGGTGCCATCCAGCCAAATGGATGTCCAATAAAAAGCTTGAAGAACGTGACTCCATAGAAGCATGGCTCAAAAATTTTAAATAGTATAGCATAAGAGAAAGCTTTGATGTGGGGAGAGCTAATCATTAAAATATAGAGTGGTGTTTTGAAGTTAAGTGTCTAACTAGGCATTCGATTGATAACATATGTTGCAGTAAAAATTGCTTCTCCCCAAAAATATTTTGAAACTTGATGAGGCATTATAATTAAGTGGGATACCTCAAGGAGATACTTCTTTTTTCTCTCAGCTATCTCATTTTATTGTGAGGTATTAATACATAAACTCACATGAATGACTCCCTTTTTTGAAAAAAAGAATCCCNTCTAAGACCATCGAAGATTATTGCAATGACAGGATATTCACCACAATAAAATAGCGGAGGGAAAGGAAAAAAAGGCAAACCATGTTCAATATAATTCATTGTATGTTAAATACCAGTTATTTGACCAAAAGGGTTGAAGTTGTTGATGGTGCCATCCAGCCAAATGGATGTCCAATAAAAAGCTTGAAGAACGTGACTCCATAGAAGCATGGCTCAAAAATTTTAAATAGTATAGCATAAGAGAAAGCTTTGATGTGGGGAGAGCTAATCATTAAAATATAGAGTGGTGTTTTGAAGTTAAGTGTCTAACTAGGCATTCGNAAATACCAGTTATTTGACCAAAAGGGTTGAAGTTGTTGATGGTGCCATCCAGCCAAATGGATGTCCAATAAAGAACTTGAAGAACGTGACTCCATAAGAAGCATGGGGTGGGAGGAAGTGAGGTGTTTCTCAGTTGAAGGTAGATTTAGAATCAAGTTTTAAGTGGTTTGGGGTATGGATGTGAATAGCAGATACACACTCAAAAATTTTAAATAGTATAGCATAAGAGAAAGCTTTGATGTGGGGAGAGCTAAACATTAAAATATAGAGTGGTGTTTTGAAGTTAAGTGTCTAACTAGGCATTCGATTGATAATATATGTTGCTGTAAAAATTGCTTCTCCCCAAAAATATTTTGAAACTTGATGAGGCATTATAATTAAGTGGGATACCTCAAGGAGATACTTCTTTTTTCTATCAGCTATCTCATTTTATTGTAAGTTATCAATACATAAACTCACATGAATGACTCCCTTTTTTGAAAAAAAGACTCCAAGAATAAAGTTAAAATATTTCTTTACATTATCAGTTTAGAGGGTATGAATACTGTTTTAAAATTGAGTTTGAATCATGTAATAAATGGTTTGAAATATTTTGGTTGTTTCAATATTCCTCTTTATTAGGAATACCCAAGTAATTCTAATGTGATCATCAATAAATGAGACAATTCATCTAGCCTCACTTAGGGTTTGCAGCTCTGAAGTTTCGCGAATATCACTACAGATAATGAAAAAATGGTGTGAGGGATTATACTAGCTTGTGGGATACTTATTTCTAGTGTGCTTGGCAACTTGGCGAGTTGCACATTGATAAAAAAAAATAAGCTTTAACGCATTTCAGCACTACCAATTACCTTTCCGACTTCACCACCTAAAATACACAAGTATGCAAAAAATGTAGCTATACATTTTAAATCATGAGTAAGCTCACAGATTGAAATCAAATTGCGGTCTAACTTTAGAACATATAAAATAGAGGAAAGTGTAATATCCTAAGACGGCTCCACATCTACTATACCAATAATGTTTGAGTGTGATCTGTCTGTAACTCTTACCGATCTAGATATAAGAGTCACTTGATAGTTGACTAGAGTATTGATGTCTCCGATCATATGATGTGAAGCTCCTGAATCTATGATCCAAGTTTTAAATCTCACATTATTGGCAAGATGAGAGAATTATATATTATCTTGGTGTGTCACAAGGTTAGTGTGTTGCATTGAATTACCTCCACGGAGTTTTTTAATACATCAAGTTGTTCTTTGGTGAATGATTCAGTTGATCCTTCTGATGTGGAACATCATTTGTCTTTTTCTCTTGATCTCTATCTAGGTTTGCAATCTATAGGCTTGCCATGAAGTTTCCAACATTTATTTTTATATGCCCAATCTTCTTGCAATAGTTACATGTGCGACGATTCTTTTTTAGCTTTGAGCCATAGGAAGAATTATTGAAGTACAGGACAGTGCAGTTAGTACTTAGTGAACCCACATTTCCAGTTAGCATCAGCTTTTTCCTATTCTCTTCTCTCCTTACTTCAGCAAATGCTTCATAGTTAATAGAAGTGGCTTTGTTCCCATGATTCTCCCTCTTACTTCATCCAATTTCTGAGTTAGCCATACTAAGAATTTGATGGTTCGATTCTTCTCGATGATGGATTTGAACTTCGTAGCATTATGTGGACATTTTCACACATGTGATTCAAACAATTTGAACTATAACTAATATTTTATCAGAGTGTTGAAGTATTAGATGACACTTAGCTTTGCCCAAGGTTATGAAGCTTAGTTTCGATCTCAAACAATTCTACATTGCTCTTAGTGATAGAATATGTTTCTCTTGCAACCTCCCGCATTTTTTTGGCAGTTTTGTAAAGTAAAAAATTTTCTCTCACTTCAATGGTCATTAAGTTGACTAGCAAAGACATAATGATATGGTCTTGATTCTTCCATGTGTGGGTTTTGGGGTCAGTGACCTCAAGAACTATGCCCTCTCCCGTGAGATAATCCTCTTTTTCCTTACCATAAATATACATAAACACGGATTGGGCCATTGAAAGAAGCTCATATATATATACTCAAATAACACCCTTTATATATATACTGAATAACTTCTATATAGATAGATAGATAGATAGATATAGATATAGGGAAACCAACCCCTCCTAATCTACAAACATACCAAATATATCTTATCTATATTTGGAAAGAAAATATTCTAAAATAAAAATAACAAAAAACATGAATAGAAAGAGAATCAAGCTAATTAAGAAGTTTCCAAAAATATCTCTCATTCCAATTTTAGGAGATTTGAAGGGCGGCCGGTCGGCCTATCAAGGAATCCTTCCAGATTTTCACAAGTCTGTTATGCCAATGAAGTCATTTTGGAATGACAAGCTAAGCAGTTTAAGCTTAAAAAACCCTCCAAATATTATATCCCTGTCCTTGTCTTTTTCTATTTCTTCTAGTTTCTATCAAACCCTAAAACAAAAACATAAGACCTTACTTAACGAAGCATTCACTAGCTCTACAAGAAATTCTATCTGTAACTGAACTTAAGTAATCCTGAAGTATAACCGAACTCCTTTCTGCTAATTTATATTGGCTTTGTGTTGTACTTTCAATTAATAAAATATTTAGGATATTATAAAATCAAAATAAAATAAAAAGGACCGTATCAACTAGAAAGACACCAATGTAGTTCATGAAAATAATCCTGGAGTTTGCAGACTAGAGTGAAAGCAAACTGTTAATTCATTTTGGACATCTACATTTCTACAAACAGGCTGCTAGTCTTGCGACTTATACCTGCTCAATAAATATAAAAATCAAGGTATATCCTCTACTGTGATTTCTAGAAAAAAGAAGGGGAAATAGTCAGCAACAATTTATTTCTAATATTTCTGCTGCCAATTGAGGAGGTATCTAAAGCCCGAAACCATTGTCAAATTCGCTGACTAACAAAGCTATATGAATAGGATACAACTTGGGCAACTGCCCTGTTGCAAGAATAGTAGGTCTAATCGAAGCCAATCATATCAGGTGGCAACCCCTACACGCAATCACACAGAATAGCATGACCATCTAATCAGTGCAAAATGGTACTGGAGGCAAATTATAAAAAATAAGTACCATTGCCTATGCATGAAAAGTGTATCTCACTTTCTAGAAGTTAAAATGGTGATACTTTTTAATTGATATGAAAGATTCAGGTGGCATAAATGTAAAAAGTTGAACTTTAGGTGTTAGATATGTAAATACAAGGGAAATGTGTGGTAATTGTTATACATATAAATGCCCCAAAAATAAATAATAAATAAATAAGAGGGGATATTAGCAAGATACCTGCCAGATGTGTATGGGACCAACAAACCCAGTCCATTCTTCATCTTCTTGAGTATAAATGGACTTTAGCCATAGCAGGAGGTTTTTGCCTTCGTGTTTCTTTCGTAATTGAAGGTCAGCCAAGCTGAACCCCCAATTTGATACTTGTAAGACGGCCTCCTCGACAAAGGGTTTTGGATCATTCTGTCTGACTGATTCTGCCACAACCCTTTCCCAAAATTCTATAAAGATGTGTCCTTCTGTTAAAGCCTTGTCCTGCAGGTATAGCAGGCATAATGATAAGGTCAAATATAGAAATAATGCTTTAAATACAGCAAGAAAGAACCTTTTTTAAATGTAAATCAAAGTAAATGAACAAAGTGTATTGTTTTAGCACGCTAAATTTATGTTTCAAGGAGTATGAGTACGACGCCTATATAAAGAGAAAAGTGTCAAATGGTCTCCAGAATTTTCATGGGAAGCCAATTCTGTCCCAAAGTTTATAAAAATCTCAATTTAGTCCTAGACTCTTTTAACATGGGTTGAAATAGTCTCCAATGAGGACTTTTTTGGCTCACATTAAAAGAGTATGAGACTAATTTAATACTTTTATAAACTCTGGAACTAACATATCTCAAGAAACTATTTTGGCACTTTAACCACAATGTAAATCGGTTCAACAAATTCTAAACAATAGGATGAGCCACAATTCTATGAGTCTGGTGCCAGTGAAGTATTTAAGTATCCAAAATCATGGCAGCAATGAGAATAAAGCAACAATCAGACTTAAAAAATATGAGAAAAAGAGAATTATAGTAATGTCTCTATGTTGAATCAAATTTTAATAAGATAACCAAATTCTATGAGTCTGGTGCCAGTGAAGTATTTAAGTATCCAAAATCATGGCATCAATGCAAATAAAGCAACAATCAGACTTAAAAAATATGAGAAAAAGAGAATTATAATAATGTCTCCATGTTGAATCAAATTTTAATAAGATAATCAAATTAAACTTGGAAATAAAATAAAAAGGCCCAATAGAGCGCTACCAAAAAAGGAGGAAACCAATAAAGACAAGGTAGCCCAGCTAACAATGTTTTCGTATTTGAATTATTTTGTACTGTTCTTTTTTCAAATCTTAAGCAAGCAACAACTGAAGATGGAAATACCTTCTTTCCCAAAGACAATAATAACCACTTTTCCAGCTGACCCTGCATTCCTGATAGAAAGCTTCGCCGATAGAAGTAAGGAAGAAGGGAAGGGAGCCTTTTAGCAATAAAGAACATGAACTTCCTTTTTGCTGTCCACTTCTCCCAGATTTTATTTTTCTCTTCCTTTGTCATTCTTGGATCATACGGATTAGTAATTGGGGCAAACATAGCCACACCTGAAAGAACATGTCGAACGAAAGAATAGAACGAGTAAAAATATTAAGCCAATGTACAACTCGTGAACAAAATAATCAGATTTTTTTTCAATGTGGGGCCTAACTTTCATGTTTATAATAGGAACCACAAGATTCTTATGCAAATCACATAAAACAAGAAAAGGATATATACCTATATCTATAAAATCGTCAATATACACCCACAAATATATCGTTGGAAATAACACTATTATCTCAAGGATGGCTAACTAGAAATGCAAGATCTGTAAACACTCATTTTTATCATTTATGTGATAACCACTTCAAAAAAAAAGGAAAGGATTTACTAGGTATGGATATAGACCTAACCAGACAGGTCTATTTGAGAAGTGGGAATGGAGGTGAGGTAGTTTCACAAGTGATTTGGAAACCATAACTTAGTGCAATTTGAAACTTATCATATTAGCTCATGTAATTAAATAGATAATTATATTAGTAAAAAATATTGCCTCCTAAATTTAATTGAAATGCACTTACGTTTAATCCTTAGGTATCTTGGATGAATTTCAATAATTTTTTTAAGTGAATAGTGTTTCATTTAAAAAGTATTTTGATATGATTGATTAATTTGAGAAAATTCATCAAATATTTGATGAAATTAGGGATGTTCCCATGCTAAGAGAGTTCCTTAGTTTTTAAATTTTCAGTGAAATTCCAATTTTAAAGTAAATTAAATAATAGTAATAATTAATTAATCATGATTTCCAGTGATTGTATGATTTGATACTAATACTTAATGCTTCTTATATGTCTTTGCTCTAAAACGTGTATGCTTATAACATTGTACAAATTATTTCATAAATATTACAGCTTATAAAGGTATGCATAAGTCAATATAAGTCTCAATCCTCATTATTCTTATGTTAAAAATTAAGCCGCCTACAGATTAGATATTTCACCCCCGAACATGTTATTTTTCAAACAGGGCGCTTATGCAACCATGGAAGTTAGGTTGGCCAATAACTAACGGTAAGTAAACATGCTAAGGATAATACATTGAGGTCTTCTAATATAATTCCTATTTACAAATGTTGTAGTTATATGCTTTGGGCTGTGTGAAGCCTTGTTAATGTCAATGAATTTAGCTTGCCTAAGGCCTTCTGAGATGAAAGTGTAAAAGTTAATTTACTCTTTTTCTCTTTGGTGGAAAAACTGCATAGCTGTGATCTGATTTAATTGCTCCAAAACATCTTGGTGGTAATTGTGCATATAAATGTATATCTTAAAGCTTGGATGCATGTAGATTGTTAGGTACGTGTACATCTTGTCATGATGCTACTGAAATTTTTTGACAGAGCTTAAAAGGGTGTAACAATTTCAACCATTAAATGAAATTGCAAACTGAAAAAGAATTTGACATAAGAAAAAACCAATAAATTATCCACGTAAGTTGAATGTCTCAGGCATCTAATGAATCAACAGATTGGGTGTAACAACATCATCCACTTGAGGAAGACCAAAAAATGAAGCCAGCAAGTGACTTTTACCAAGTGGACCTTCTGAACATAAAGGTGTGAGGTGACTGTCTCTAAAACTTTCAAAAATATTTATCAGCAAATACACCATGGTCAGTTTTCCCTGTTGGAACCTCTTAAGAATAATGCTGCGAGACAAAAAAAAGTTTTCCTCACAATCATGTTATTCAGCAGGTGTGCATGAATTTACGCCCCACAACCACATTGATTAGAATTTTGCATTTAGCTAAGGCGGCCTATGAAGTCGGATTCTTCAACAAAATTACTAATATTTTTTTCTAGGTTTGCGTTTGCTCCAATACTTGAGGGGTAGTGCAACATGCTACAACAAAAAATAAAGGGAATATATACACAGCACACATTTCTTATAAATTTGTATATCAAAGTTTGATATTTACATTTATAACACCATGGTGTCAAACTTATGCATGAAAGATGTATTTCACTTTTAAAAACGTAATAATAGTGGTATTTTTTTATTAGATGTTAAAGATTTGAGTGATATACATGTAAATATCAACGTCTAGGCCTTAGATATGTAAATACATTTTTAGAATTAACGGGTATGTAAATGCCCTTAATAAAGCTTCCATCACCCACCTTACTCAGCAAAAATTGTGTTCAGAGTTTGTTCAGATATGTTTGTGAGATATTTTATTTAGAATACAATCTTGCTCCTTCAGGAAATTACCTTTGAAAAATGAACAAAGAAGGCAACTGTTCTCATCATTTATTTTTGAATATCTTAAACTTTTTTTTTTTCTTTTTTGCAGTAAAAATAGCAACATTTCCTGCTACAAGCAAAAAAACATGTAGGAAATTGCTGCGTTAGACCAATCTATAATCAGAAATCCACTTTTGGCATTGATATAGCAAAAGAGAAAAGTGTTAAAATAGTCTCCTGCTATTTATATTCAGTCTCATAGTCTATAAAAGTGAAATTAGTACCCGTAGTCATTAAATTAGGGCTGAAATGGTCCTCCATGATAACTATTTCAGCTCATACTAAATAAGTTTTAGGACTAAATTGACACTTTATAAACTTCGGGACTAAAATGACCTCCTGCAAAAAATCAATAGACTATTTGACACTTCTATATAGGAAAAAGAAATCATGTTCAACTTGGCAAAATTAGAATAAACCTGCGATTCGATCCGGAATATATCGAACAGCAGCCCAAGCATGCATTCCTCCGCCAGAGTAACCCAACACCCAGAACTTATCCACGACCCCAAGAGCATCT
This sequence comes from Phalaenopsis hybrid cultivar, assembly GCA_002079205.1. NCBI lineage: Eukaryota > Viridiplantae > Streptophyta > Magnoliopsida > Asparagales > Orchidaceae > Phalaenopsis > Phalaenopsis hybrid cultivar. The sequence continues at coordinate 45,017 of JXCR01074643.1, read as the reverse complement.
GCTAAATGCAGCATATCATGTGCTGATGAATTGAGGTTCCTTCTAGGGTGAGGATCACTTTCACCGAAACCTGGAAGGTCATATGTGACAAAACGAACTCCAAAATCTTCCAACAAAGATTCTTTGATGCCAGGTATGCCTGTAAAAGTGACAAAAAAATCATCAACACGTAACTACACACTAAAATCATTTTAGCATTCAAAATTAACAATTCTCACCCTCTAAGCGAGAGGAAAGAAAAGAATGAGGAGAAATCATAGTAAATCTAGCTTTTTCAACTGGCACCCCTTGTTCGTGGTAGGCCATAACTCTTCCATCTGGAAGTTGAATCAGGCTAGCGCTAGGAGGATGTATATACAGTTTCTTTGGAGGTTGCACTGGAGCTATGTGGCCATTATTTACATTCAAAGCTGCAAATATTTCTCATCTTTTAAGGAATACAATCAAATATATCAAAATTTAAACTCAATAAATTACCATAGAAAAAGAACAATCTAGCAGAAAATACTAAGCCTTCCATCTGGAAGTTGGATTAGGCTAGCGCTAGGAGGATGTATATACAGTTTCTTTGGAGGTTGCACTGGAGCTATGTGGCCATTATTTACATTCAAAGCTGCAAATATTTCTCATCTTTTAAGGAATACAATCAAATATATCAAAATTTAAACTCAATAAATTACCATAGAAAAAGAACAATCTAGCAGAAAATACTAAGCATGGCGGAACCTAGAGGATAGCATTACAGTACACAACCAATTTCCAAGAATATTTAAATTAAGCTTTAGTTAAAACTGGTTGTCGAAATAACAACCAGGTAATCTCTGTGAGTTGTCATATAGAAAAAAATAATTAATTAAAAAAAGGAAATTTACTTACATAGCACACAATTCTTATGCATTTACATATCTCAAACCTAAGTTAGATATTTATATACAACACTTTGGTGCTTTAAACCCCATGAAAATATGTATTTCACTTTTAAAAAGTGATAATAGTGTTATTTTTTATGTGATAATAAAGAGTGTTATGTGTGTAAATATGAAAGTTTATGTAAGAACAAAGAATTGTGTGCTATGTATGTAAATGATAAATAAACTGAAAACTTGCTCAAATTATTGAAATAGGTGGAATGTATCCTAATATGAATGGATATAACATGTCCGAGCTAAAATAAGATTAATGACAGTTACAGGCACTTGGCATGCAACTTTGGGAGCATTTTAAGCTATTGAAACTTTTCTGTACTTGCTCCAGGTAGTGTAATGAATAAAATCTCTTGCCAGTAACAACTGAAGTTTTTAAGAAACATTTACATATATAGCACACAATTCTTATGTGTTCACATATCAAAAATCCAAAGTAAGATATTTACACTAATAACAATATGATCTCATAAACTTACACATGAAAAGGTGTATTGCACTTTTAAAAGATAGTGATTGCGGCATTTTTTATGTTATGTTAAAGATTTGAGTGGTATGCATGTAAATATGAATGCTTAGGTGTTAGATATGAAAGCACGTAAAAATTGTGTGGTACGCATGTAAATGCCCCATGTTTTAAGGATTACCACTGTGCAAAAGGCGTTACTTAGACAGTTCTCCCATGACTCTTATTCAAAACAAGTGTAGTATGTGATGATACAATTTGCATTGGTGTAAATAACCACATCAATTTGGACAAACTTATGGTTAATCAATCCATCTTCAATAGGCAAGAATAAGTATAATTGAGACCCTCTATATAGCTGCATATGTAGAATTCAAAATTGTTGAATGCGTTTGATGGGCTGTAAGTCTGTAACCAGTCAGACAAACAACAAGACTAATTAAAAACAAAATCCAAATAGAATTAATAGTTTACATTAAAAAAAAATATATGGATGCATTTTCTCATCCAGTATAGGGAACATGCAAATTTTGATATGATAAAGCCAGAAGAACCAAAATAAAAACAGACTTCTTTTTTTAAAATTTTTTTTCTGAGGGAATTGAACCCCTGATCTCCCTTTGGGGGTAGGGTGCACATAATAGGGACAAAGTAATAGGTGGATAAGATAAATTATGGCCATTAGGCAATATCTATCTTTGCAATTCGAAAGGGTGTTTTAATGAAAGCCTTCACATAGTTCAAATGGCAAATTGTTTTGCTTAATATAACCATTCCGTACGTCTAAATTTCCTCAACTTGTTTGTTCTTTCTGAGACTATATTTTTGGAAAAATGACAAAGGCATCAGAAAATGCTACAGAAAGATTAAACTGAGCAGTATAACACTAAGAGAAATTAGAAGTTTATTTCAGTCCCAAAAAGAAACAGCAATGACCGTTATGCCTAAGATTAACAACTATATTAATTATAAACTATAACCAAGCCATCAAAAAGTTATATTTTTGGATATCATTCTGCCTTCGCATAGCCTAGACAACAGTTTATGCCTAATTGTATCTAGGGGTGTGCAATCGATTAATTTAGATGAATATGTTTATAATTAGTCAAACGGAATGAATACAAAAACCAAAATCCAAAAAATTAAACGGACCAAAATTTTGCTAAGACCAATTCAAAGCGAGCCAAAATATAATTCGGTTTAATTGTTTTGGTTTGGATAAAACCAAAATTCAGCATTTGGCTTGATTTCTAATTTTCTCACCTTCTCTTAAAATGTCACAGGCTCAATTTATTTTATTTCAAATGAACTCAATTTTCTAATATTAATCTTATTTGATTTTTTTTTTATTTGGCTTAATGAACATTAAAATTAAAGCAAAAACTGAATATTAATTTTTTTAAAACCAAAAACAGAATTGTTATTTTAAAACCGAACTTAATCAAACCATATGAGCTCAATTCAGTTCGGTTTTTTTTTATTTTGACCGAATAATGTACACCCCTAATCATATAAAGCATCCAATTTTTGGTGTCCTCACGGGCACCTATGCAATCAGACAATTCTTTTAAAACCACTTAACTCGAAAGGATTGAAACATAGCCTTGAAGATTAACAAAGCAACCAAACACAACCTAAGAAAAGAGACAACAGAGTAATCATTTCAACAATGATGGATTAAAAGGAGCACAAACCACAAATATTCACCTCAACCACTCTTACTAAGAAGCTGTAACAGAGTATTCAAAACATTACAAAGCAACCCAGGATGAAAATTGCAAAGAAAGGTTAAAATGAACAATTCAGCCCTGGTAGGATAAAAATAACACAAATGAGGAAAGCCACGACAGCAGAAATCTAAGAAAAATGGAGCCAATATTTCAAGTAGAAGGTGGATGAACAGAGGTGTGAAAATTTATGCTCACACAGTACATGGATCTCCTGGAAAAAGTAAATTACAAGCAGGACTCAAGTATTGCATGGTGGTCGTTACAGTGATTTGAAACAATAATGCATTCTATATTTCAAAAAGGCAGCAAAGCAAGCAAAATAAGGCGTAAAAGATGAATTTAATGCAGTGCCTGAAGGTTAAACATTCTGCAACGCACAGTTTAGGGATAGCTAGATGCAACCATACCTTGCAAGGAAGCAAAAATCTTGATTTGAATCGATGATTTTCAAGAAAAGATGCAGGGAACCTATCCATTGCTTTTGAGCTGGCCATCAAATATAAAACCATACAAAGTTCTCCTAGGAAATCTTTCAAATCCAAATCTTTACATCTACCGAAAGGAACGAAAATTGAAGCTAAATCCATGTTAAACATCTCTATTAATCATTGAATGTAAAAGATATCATTCACCCAGCAATCAAAATGAAACCAAGTCGACATTAGCTAGGACCAAACTATTAGAAATCCATGAAAAATCCCAAAATAAAGAATAAAAATATCAAACCCAATTGTAACAAAAAGATGAAGAATTCTAAGAAAACACCTAACATTTATAGTAAACCGAAGCGCCAACCTTCGAAAGTTCAAACCAAAGCACGACCGACTTTCATCCAGCCGCCAAGATAATATAAGCCGAACAAAATGAAATTCACATCGACAAAACAAGCATAAACTTAAGGCAAAGAACAGCAAAACTAATGGAATAAACATTAAAGGAAGCTCCAAACATTGCCATACCCGGAAGCGCTACAAGAAATACGCAGATGATCACGATCCAAGAGTGCATCGGATCCCGATCCTCAGGCAAGTAATCATTCAAAAACCCAAGCCGCCTGGACACTACACCCCACGGCCCACGGAGCCTCTGCATCACATACGAGTCCTCCACCCCAGTCAAGCTCTGTCGCACTATATCACGGCATCCCCTCCCGAAATCCTGCATCATCTCCACCGACGCTTTCAAAAACCCCTTCAACTGATCCTTCAGACTCTCCTCCTGCACAATGCCATCCTCATGTCTATAATACTCCTCCCCGCCCACTCTCCCCTTAAGATCCGCCGCAGTTCTCTCCAACTCGCCGCCGAGCGCAGAATACTGAACCCCAGTTTCCCCGACCAAACTAGCCAACTCCTCCTGCCACGTCATTGATCCTTCGCCTACTAATGACATCGATCCACCGCGGGGTTTTAATGACACATAAACCTCTCCCGACCGCGTGAATCGCAGGCTAGATTTCCTTTTCCCCAACCTCCGTCCCTGTCACGGTAACCCTAGTCTCATCAGCGTCGGACGGTCCATATTCCCTACGCCAGTAGGAAAGGCGAAAGGGAATCAAAAGAGCATTTCGAAGCTTCGCTTTCTGTATCTTCTCCAAAGCTCCGGAACCCTCCCAGTTGCCAGAATTCTCTGCTTTTCCTCCGAATCCAGCTTGGAAGAAGGTCGTGGGTTCTTGCCCACTGGGAAGTATTTAAACAGCCGGGATGAGGACACTGGACTCTTAGCGATCGCCGGTGACGAAGGATGGATCTGATGCGATCCAATGGTGGAAGGACGAGGAGTCGTTCGACTGATTAACCAAAACGGATGCGATGGCCTTCGTGTATTTTCCACGTGTCGCTGTTATATTGGTGCGGTGGGGATTTTGAGAAATGTCCGCACAGGAGAAGAATGGAGTATATTTTAAAAGAAAATAGGTGCTACATATTACCATTAAAATTAGAAAATTTTGATTTTGTATGAATTTTTATAGAAAAAATTTAAAAAATATTAAAAAAAAAATTTGTTTTTTCTATTCTTAAAAACTTTATTTTAATAAAAATATTTATATTATTTTATAAAAAAAATCATTTTATATATAATATGTTGTAACCTATATTGATTCCACTATCATATTTTCTCAACCGGCGATAAGGTGGACAAAGGTTTAATTCCCCCACTATGAGATCACATGTTTGGATCGACTATTCTCTCGAAAAAAACTCATTCGTGAAAATTTTACAGATACATAATAGTGCATTTATGACAATATTTTTGGAGATAGCTCGACAAAATGGATGATCGAGCCCCATATTTAGGAGCGTTTTTTCTGTGCGGACTTCTGATGTAGCTCTACGTGCGGACCAAATTATTTCTAAGTTATTTTCAGGTTATTTCTGGGTTATTTTCAATAATACCAAAATAACCCATAAATAACCCACGGTTTTTATTTTTGGGGTATTTCTGGGTTATTTCAGTATTATTAAGAATAACCCAGAAATAACCTGAAAATAACTTAGAAATAACTTAATCCGCGCATAGAGCTACGTCAGGAGTCCGCACAGAAATTTTTTTTTCATATTTAGATTTCATTAAAATTATTAAACTAAACTAAATAATCCTTTGATTTATTAATAAAATTTTATTCAATATGCACCAATGTAATCAATAATTTATTAGATGTTTGATATCTAATGTAAATACAAGCAAATTGGTTGGTATATATGCAAATGCTTCTTATTTTAATCTTACGTATTTAAATATTTATTTAATATTAGAAGAAAAAAAATCGCGGCGTGGCCACGTCATGACGTAGTCGTTAAAGTCGCCGGTTGGTGAAAAGTCCATGCAGAATTAGAAAAATGCGTGCGTTATTACGTGCTATAGCCGTTGCTGTAGCCATCTATGTAGCTAACGGGCCAAATGGTAACGGTCACTTTATCGCATGTAAAATTGAAATGACAAAACTAGTGCGTTGGAGACACGTAAAAACCCATTCTTTACACGTAATGTATTCTTCTTTAATTTCAATAGTTTAGTAAAACCACCCTTTATTTTTTATATATTACAGAAATGGTATAATTTATACTTGAGCAATTTACATGTATGCCATGCAATTCTGATGCACTTAAACATCTACTATCACTCAAATCTATAAATTTACCTAAGAAAAAATCACCATTTTTAACATATGCAAAGTGATAAGTGTCAGATATGTAAATATATAAGAATTGGGTGGCACTTATGCTCATAGCATAGCTAAGTTAAGCTCATAAGTGTAGGATTATACTATTGATTTATGAATTAAAATATTGCATAATAAATGATTTGATTTATGGAATAAACGCAGCTAGAGAAGGTGAATTATGAGGGTGTATAAGGACAATATTAGGTCGGCGTTAATAGGGAAAGGAACATAATAATTTATGTTTTAGAACATAATTGTTTGGGTGGAGTTTCAAAATCGTTCGTAAGGTTTTTCAAAATCCTACGTAAGCATAATATGGGACAAAATTGTTATGGGTGGAGTTTTGATATTTTAATCCGCTTTCTACGCATGTTTTTTAGGGCTGTTTGGACTTCAAAAAGGTTGCACTCTAAAATGAGTACAATATAAGAATAATATATTTTACATTTGAAATATTTTTATTTTTTTTGGTTTAATATAAAATAAATCAATAATTTTATTTTCTATTGTCTTATGTGAAGTAAAATGAAAATAATAAATTTCAAAAATTGATACATTGGTGGAGATGATGAATGGAGGCCAATAACAGCGGCTGAGGGTGGTGGCTGATAGAGGTGTGGTAGTGGCGGCTTACGGTGGAGGATGGCGGCTGCGGGTAACCAGTGGCGGCTTATGATGGAGGATGGAGGATGGAGGATGGAGGATGATGGAGGAGGCCAACCATGTAGGGTGGGCGGCTGACGGTGCTTGGCAGCAACGACAGTGCTTGGCAGTTACCACTCTTTTTGTATATCTAATAGAGAAACCAAAATGGATGTGTCGCTCCAGGGAAGAAACATAAACACACACTTTATACACCTTGACCGTTAAACAAAAGCTTAGCCTAGTAAATACCACATTAGTTGAACTCAAGTGACNACACACTTTATACACCTTGACCGTTAAACAAAAGCTTAGCCTAGTAAATACCACATTAGTTGAGCTCAAGAGACCAATGAGTCAAATTTGAGCTATAACCCTAAGTCATTTTGTTTACTTGATAATCAAAAAATTTAAAAAAATCTTATCATCTCACTTCTAATTACTCATTCGTTAATTATTTTATTTCAGCAATTTTAAAATTAAAATCAATATCTTTCATAATAAACCATATTGGCATGAGATTAATCAAGCATAAACTCAAATTGGGGATGACCANAAAATCAATATCTTTCATAATAAACCACATTGGCATGAGATTAATCAAGCATAAACTCAAATTGGGGATGACTCGAGCTATGTATCATTGATTTGCATTCCTATACTCAAACTACAAATGGGCAAGGAATTAGGGTTGTATGAATAAACAATTACTCAGCCAATCGCCTCACGATTATTCATAGCAATAACTAGAAACTTAGTAGAACGATGCTTAGGTCCTTTTGAGTTGGCCATAGCTATATGTGATACTATAATTCCACACATTTTAGGAAAGCCATACAATAATGAAAAACAACAAATAAATTATGACACGGATCCAACAATGACAACTTTAATGAGCTCAAAATAGCGAAAAAACTAACCCGCACAAACACTCAACTTGTGAATAGCTTCCTAAAGTAACTCAACAAACTCCACGCGCTCAAGGCCTAAACCAAATTCAAAAGCTAAATCATGGAGTCTAAGAGACGAATGGACTCGTGAATTAGGTCGAGCATGAAGAAGGCTAGGTCCCTTTTAACAATCAATCTTTGTTGAATACAATCAAGGCTGCTACCACCCTTCTTAAGAAAAAATTTTTCTGTGCGGACTCCTGACGTAGCTCTACGTGCGAATCAAGTTATTTCTAAGTTATTTTCAGGTTATTTCTGGGTTATTTTGAATAATACCGAAATAACCCAGAAATACCCCAAAAATAAAGACCGCGGGTTATTTCTGGGTTATTTTGGTATTATTGAAAATAACCCAGAAATAACCTGAAAATAACTTAAAAATAACTTGGTCCGCACGTAGAGCTACGTCAGGAGTCCGCACAGAAAAAACGCTCCTTCTTAAGACAGTTCTCCTTTTAATATTGTCATTCATCTGTTGTAAATGAGATTATATGATGAAGAACTACATTGAAATGCTATGATACCAATAATAGATGAATGGCATTTGGAGCTATTTTTCATTGAAATTGTTGCATGACATATTGCTTCAGGCGTGGCAGTACAAGACAATAATTTTTTAAAAAATGACTACTAAATTGAACAGTTTTGCAGCAATATACAGATAATATCTTTACACAACAAACTTAAAATTTTGAAGAAAATCATGAAACAATTAGTACTCATGTAATAAATTTTATAAACCTGAACAAGGCGACAAATCAAATAAATTCTGAATTGGTTTTCAAATATTTTACACAGATTATATAAGATAACATATAAGTTGCAAATAAAACATCTTACCATCAAAGAAGATAAATAAATATTAACAAACAACTTCGCTGAAGTAAACAATAATAAAATTTGCATTGGATTAATGTGTATATTTGGGTGGTATAAATGTAAAAAGCCAAATTACGACCTGTTTTACAGACTTTATTTAAGCCTCCGGAACAAGAACTTGAAGATGATCACATCAGTTCCCTTCAAGCACAAAGAAGAGGATTAATGTCTGTAAAAATAAAAGTTTTGATGTAAGATACATAAATGCATAAGAATTGAGTGCTATGTATGTAAATTTCCGTGTTTGTGTGTGTGCGCGCAACATGATTGCTGACATCACGTTATGACTGATGGAAAAATNAATGTCTGTAAAAATAAAAGTTTTGATGTGAGATACATAAATCAATAAGAATTGAGTGCTATGTATGTAAATCTCCGTGTCTGCGTGTGTGCGCGCGACGTGGTTGCTGACTTTCTGATGGAAAATAGTAAATTCATGGAGAATGATGCCTAAAAAATAAAGATAACTACATACATAGCATCCAAAACATTGCTATTTATAAATAGCATCCAAGAGATATTTTTGAACTACCAAAACAATGCATTTACACGCGCAACTATCAAATCATTGGGAGTTTGATAAAATTGTAAAACATAGGTAAGGTTTTTATCATAAATTTTGATACTAGAGAGAGAATTTTAAAAATGAATGAAAGAGGATGCAATTGCAAATAGCAATGTTTTTTGTGCTATGTGTATGTAAACAACCCAAAAAAAATAAGGTCAAGATGAGCACTCAAACTCCCCCCATCAGGATTTCATTTTGTTATAAATCAAATATTCGAGCGCCACAAAAAGCACAAAGTTTTACTCCTATTGAAATACTTTAGAAAAACTTGCACATAGTTCTTATGTATTTCCATATCTAGCACCTAATGTTTGGTATTTACACTTATAACACTTTAGCAACATAAATTTATGCATGCAAAAGTGTTTTTCACCATTAAAAAGATAATTATGTGATATTTTTTATGTGATATAAAAGATTTGAGTAGTTTTTCAGGTAAACACGAATGTTTAGGTTTTATATATGTAAATAGGTAGGAATTGTGTTGTATGTGTGTAAATGCCCCCAAAAAAAAGTAATAGGAATTAAGTGGTATGAATGTAAATCTATCAAAAAAAAAAAAGAAAAAATACCAGTGAATGTGTGAGAGAATGAAATCCGGAGCAGATAAGATACTGCACTAGACATTATAACTCTCTCATTCAGCGAATTTTTTTGTACGCCTCTAGAGCAAGGCCATCAAGATGTTCATAAAAACAACTCTTGAAGCCGAAAGAAAAGGCATTGGTGTTAATTAGAGTGTATATATACATCAATTAGACAATTTAATTACATTTGATGGATCATTGTAATTATGCGTTACCAACATCAATTTGATGTTAACTTCACCAATATTCACTCTCCGTTCATTTATACTATGTGTCATAAGAGATGTTAAGCGAATTCAGCATTCATACCATCCAATTCCTATGTCGTTACATATCTAACATCTATACTTTACTTTTTACATTTATACAACCCAAATCTTTAATACCACGTCAAAAATAGAACCATTTTAACTTTTAAAGAATGAAATATACATTTTCATTCATAGGTAAGCCGGCATGAGTCATATATTAACAGAACTGAAAATTAGCACGCTCAATTTGCCTAAGAACCATTCTTTTACAGCACGAAACACTTCTTAACATAAAAATTAAAAAAATAAGTTTAACCATATGCATCATATAGTTAGTGTTGCATATTACTTTGAATATAGATTTATAGGTGATGTGTCGTCAAGAAAGTTTTATCGCCATGCACGAATCCTGATGCACTCTGAATAAGAAATATGCAAAATTTAAATTGAGTATGTAAAATCTTGAGAAGAGGAGTAATCTTGCGTTGGATATTAACCAAGAGAACATCTGTACTACATCAGATAGCGGATGAACAAGATGTATTTTTTTCTGTGTATATTTCCTGTATTACAATGCGTCCTATATATGCAACCGAGCTAATGGCAAGCTTGTAATTACATAGAAGGCTAAAAAGGTAAAATGACCTGAACAGAACGCAGCATAAATAGCTCAGGTGTTTGCGGCCGTGAACCCTAGCAATAGAAGTAATCATCCTTCAAGCAGCATCAAGAGCCGGAGGGCCTGGAGACACAAATCCAGCTTTCGTGGCTGAGGAACACAGATAAGCCTGTTTACCCTTTTACAAGATGATGGTTAGAGGCGCTGTATGTCAGCTTGCTGGTAAGAGCGTGATATTTTTTTGTTGTGAGAGATTTTGTGAAAATATATGATGGTTGATCTTCCGTCATGATGTGTTGAAGAGCTATGTAATTGAGTTTAAGATGATTTCGTATGAAAAGATAGTGCATCTCTATGTGCTTTGTACGAATGTGAAATACTGGATTGTGAGAAAGAACAATGACCGATTTACTGTTACTATAGAGTGTGATTGGGGATGTTGGTGTCATGGCAAGTTTCTAAAGCAAACTGCTTAGGCATTAAATTTAAATTGTTGTAGTTGCAAGAGCTTGATATTCTACCTCTGTTGAGGATCGAGCAACAATAGATTGTTTCTTGACTGATCATGAAAACAAATTAGGCCCAAAGTAAATACAAAAACATGTAATTGATTTTCTATCATTGTCCCTAGCCCAATCTGCATCTGCATATGCATACAAGCAACACGATCTTGATGTGATAGGAAGACCGTGATTTAGGGTGTCTTTGAGGTACCTTAGAAGTCTTTTAAAAGGTCGATAATGCATCATGTTTGGAGTATTTGACTTAACAGATTAACAATGAATATGATGACAGGTCGAATACCAGTTTGATATTGAAGAGAACCTATGAGTTGTCAATAGTCTTGAGGATCAGACATGGGTGAAGGTTGGATGGTTTTTTTGTGGATGTACCGGAAGAGATGTGAGAATCGGTTTCCATTAAAGCATATCAGCTCTTGTGAGGAGATCAGTAAAATAAGTGGTTTGATGTAGAAAATATCATTTGCGTGTTTTGTCTATTTGTAGTCCAAGAACCAGTTTCAAAAGAAGATTTCAATCGACTAATAGATCTCGAGTTATTCAACTCAAGAACAAACTTCACGACATCTCAATGGAAACCAACTCAATGACTCTATGTTACCACAGCTAAGAACATAATAGATAATATTGTTGTTGTACGGTCAAAGATCAACAATGAAAATATTATTTTATATACATTGAATGGCCTTCCACCAAGCTATCAAGGATTCAAATTTGCAATAAGAACTCAGTCGAATGCTATCATCCTAGAAGACTTTTACTCTCTTCTTTATAGGGAGGAAAGCAAAATATCAAACAAAATAACAAAATCTTGCCAGCCAGCAGTCCTCCTAGCTGTCAAGCAGAAAAATGCCTCAAATAATCTCATATTTGCCGACAAGACTTCCCAAAACACAAAGTAAAGCTTCAGGATCAGTTTCATTAATAAGTTGTTGATACGCTGCGGAAAAATATGTTGTTCAAAAAACTGCAGTGGTTATTACAGTTTTTTTTTTAAGTCATACCGTAGCTAGAAAGTTGTCACACTGTACCTAGTCAGGAACAGTGTGAAGACACTTATTTCAGAGGTTCGAAAATGCAGCTTTTCAAAAAGCTGTCAAAATGTATTTTGCCCAAACGGGCCCGAGAGCGTTTTCAAAACCCACTGCACCTAATAAGCTGCTCCAAACGGGGTCTCAATCACAACAACACCAAAAACATGCCTCATAGATTTGCTACATAAAAAGCCATTCGGCTGCCTAGTGCTAACACCGAGCAAACCTTCAATACAAACCTCCCTCTACATCTCAAGTTGCGACTCTAGCCACCAATATCACCTACAAAAACCAAGACTGGGTTCTGGTCACCGTGGCAACAACACATTTCACTCCCTACCTCGAAAATTTATAGCAACCAATACATTACACATGAACAGATCAAGTGACTATAGTAATATGCGAACCTCAGATATCTCNACAGATCAAGTGACTATAGTAATATGCGAACCTCAGATATCTCTCATATAGGCAATGGTTTGCTACCAACTCTGAATCGTAAACACATTCTTTCTCATGCTCTCTGAACCCCACATATTCATCACAACCACATTTCAATTCAAAGACATGCTCATAATAACAATTGCTCTACTACTTTCAATGCTAATGGTTTTAACATACATGATCTAGCCACTTAGAAAACTCTCCTCACTGATCAAGCTAACGACAACTCTCAATGTTGTCACCACAACAATAAAGTAGCACAACCGACTTTGACATTCTCATCACAAAGCCCTTCAACACCTCTCTCACCTTCAACTCATCTCAAGATACCTACCAACATAGCAGCTTGTCAAGAGTGTCACAAAAATTTAAGTTATAAGTTATCTCTCTCCTCTAGTACTACTAAATACGCTTTACTAAATATGTTACATTCTACTGTGTGAGGTCAATTTTATAAACCCTCTCTAGATGGATATATCTATTATGTTACATTTATTAATGTATATTCAAAATTATGTTGGTACATTCCAATGTGTTATAGATCTGAAGGTTTTTTTTTCTTTTTTCTACATTTAAATAAACAGCTCGTTACAAAAAACAACAAACATATTAAACATAAGATCACATGGAGGTGGAGAATATCCCTTCACTCGACTAAAAACATATCTCAAAACACACGATATCCAACATCAATTCAGTTGCTTTACACACCACAAACGGAATGAAGTGGCCAAAAGGAAAAATCATCATATAATGGAACTGCTCGTACTTTACTCAACACGACCAACTTATCACATCAATTTTGGATGAATGTTCTTTGAACAGCCATATCTCACCAACTGACTTCCTTCTCACAACACCTGCAATAAATCCCTTTTTCGACTCTTATTTAAAACAAAAATTGAATAACAACATCTTGAAACTTTTGATTGTGCTTGCTTTCCCTTCAATAACATCAAATGAATAATAAATTTAGTCACAAAGTGCCTTTATGGGTTCTCCTCGGATACAATCATCAACACATGCTACAATTGCTTTGACACTCAATAGAACAAAATAACTTCCTTCAGACATGTAACTTTCATAGAAGATAGTTTTCCTTACAAACTCACAACACCATACGTGCCCAAAGCATCACATATCTCCACCCCCTCATCCTCCCTCCTAATTCCCATGTCCACCCTTGATTCACCTACTCTCATCCAGCAACCCAAAAACTACACGCCCAAAACTCACATCTTCAATCCACTTAATTCTCCACCCGAGACACAAACTTCCCCACACACAACCTCTTACTCATCCCCTTCAATTCGAGACAACCATACTCAACTCCCTAACCCGCATGATGCCTTTCATGCACCTCTTTCCACCTCATACCGCCAACAAAAACACCATCCCGTGATAACTAAACATCAAATAGAAACACTCAAACCCACAAAGATTCTCAATCTCTTGCACACCATACATTCAGATACTCCCACAACCTTCACTTAAGCCACCAAACCAAACAATGGAGAAAAGCAACGCCTAATGAATTTATGGCTCTACAACAGCAAAAGACTTGGACCCTTGTCCCCCAACCTTCAACATCAAACACTTTGGGATGCAAATAGACTTGCAGATTGATCAATAACTCAACAAAAAGCTCGGCTGATATCATAAGGATTTAAACAACAAAATAACATTGATTATCAAAAAATATTCAATCCAGTTGCTAAATTTCCCACAATTCGCACGCTTGGTGCTCACATCACAACTAAAAATTGAGAAATTCAGCAACTTCACATTTCAAATGTCTTTTTACATGAAAAATTAGATGATATTTTTTACATTCTCAATCTTCATGTTTCATCGCAATTAACATTCTCGACATGTTTGCAAACTCCACGAAGTCATTTATGACCTCAAACAGGCCCCTCAACAACGATACTCTATTTTCTGCAATTATTTATATACTCAAGAATTTCAACTTAACATTATTGACTCATCTATACATATTTATTACCACAATAATACGACAATTTATTTACTTGTATATGTTAATGATATACTTATAACAGGCAACTCTTCCACTGTCATTGCATCTCTCATTCAAAACTTAGACAACCAATTGAACCTAAAACAGCTAGGCCAACTTTCACATTTTTAGGCTTACAGATAGAAAGAACAAAAATTGAACATTTATTATATCAGCACATTTATCTCACCAACCTTCCCACAAGTGCGGGAATGACTAAATCCAAACCCGGTTTTACACCAAAACCTGCAAATCCCCTCAAATCCATCACACACTCCAACCCCATGCAAGACCCTCAATACTATCGTCAACTCATAGGTTCACTTCCATACCTCATCATCACCATACCTAACATTACATTTATTGTTAATTTATTAAGTTAATACATGCACACTCCAAACACCATTCACCATCAACTACTCAAATGGCTTCTAAGGTATCTCAAAGGCACTCCATCATATGGTCTTTCCATCACAACTAAACCACAACAGTTTCAAGCATACCCAGATGCAGATTGGGTCTGCGATAATAACAGCAAGTCTTTATCCCGCTAAGTGGTGTCAGCGACAACACTAATCAAAAATGCCCGAATTAAATTTACTGATCAGCTAAGAAGCGACCAACAGTAGCCCAATCATCAACAGAGACGGAGTATCGTGCAATCGTTACCACCACCATCGAAATTCTCTAACTTCAAAGGTTACTTCGTGGTTTCATAAGAAAAATTACTACTACAACAACAACGATCGACAACGATAGCATATCTGCTATTGTCTTGACTAGCAATTTAGTGTTGCATGCTCGCAGAAAAATACAGAAGTTGACTATCTATTTCATAAAAGATCACCTCAAACTCAACCACATCAATCTTCAACACATCATGACTGAAGATCAAATCGCTGACATCCTCACTAAATGCCTACCAAACTCGTCACCAACTCATAACCATCAAGCTGAGGCTCCGCTCCTCTCAACCTTGGCTTGAAAGAGGGTAAACAGCCAAACCCACAACTCTACTACTCCAATGTCCTCCAGAGGCTCCAGTGTCTCTATCTCCTCTGCAGCTAGACAAGTTTCTCTCGAGCTGAGGCTTGTGGAACTCCTCCTGTTATATTTATGNAGCTGAGGCTCCGCTCCTCTCAACCTTGGCTTGAAAGAGGGTAAACAGCCAAACCCACAACTCTACTACTCCCATGTGCTCCAGAGGGTCCAGTTTCTATATCTCCTCTGCAGCTAGACAATTTTCTCTCGAGCTAAGGCTTGTGGAACTCCTCCTGTTATATTTATTTCAAATAGTAGCGCTGCATTTAATTACCTCTTTACCTCGTATGCCATATTACAAGGATGCCATCACAGGGTCTATTCATTGAATTGTTAATGTAATGCATGTACTTGCCTGTTTTTATCAGAGATTGGAAACCTTAGTCTCTTCCCTGCAATTCCTCTTTTCTCTGCTTTATGCTTACTGACACTTAAATGCTAAAAAAATAACCTATAATCAAAAGAATGAAGTTGTATGTATGTAAATCGTCCAAAAAAAAAAAAACATAGTGAATGTATGAGAGCATGAAATCCAAAGCAGATAAGAGGCTCCATCGGACATTATAACTCCCTCATTGGGCGAATTTTCTATCCGCCTCCAGAGCAGGGCCACCAAGATTTTCATAAAAACACCTCTTGAAGCCGAAAGAACAGGCACTGAAAGTACATATACTCTGTAACTAGTAATACAAAATACAAATTAGAGTGCATGTATACATAAATTNTCATAAAAACACCTCTTGAAGCCGAAAGAACAGGCACTGAAAGTACATATACTCTGTAACTAGTAATACAAATAACAAATTAGAGTGCATGTATAGATAAATTATTTAGTTCACCAAAAAACATTCAAACCGTTTAATTATATTTTATGATCCATTATAATCAATCCTGGCTCCGTCAATTTGGTGTTGATTCTACCGATCTTCACTCTCCGTTCATTTATAGTGTCTGCTTGTGTTCGTAGCCTTAAACATTAATTTTATATATATGAGTGAGATTTAGAAATCAGACACCCATAATCCAAAATCCTGAAACCGTAATGCAGATTCAATAAACGGAAAACCTAAACGGATCTGAATAGACAGTGCTCAAATCCAAGGACTACGATTCATAAAATAAGTAATAGAATCTTTGCAGGGAAAAAAAAAGTTGATGCAAGCAGATGAAAGAAGGGAGCTCGAGAGATCCAACCTTAATCGAGAAAGCCCAGAAAACGCTAGCAAGGAGCGACAAAGCGGGAGAGAAAGAAGAAGACGATAAATTCCACCTATTTATATGCGCAGACTGAAAGCTAGGGCTGCAAGCGGAAGAAAATGTTTGGACCACCGAGCCCCACCGGCTATTTTTGGCACTTATGACGTGTATCATGTTTGGAGGGAATATTTTCTTCTTAAATTAAGCAACTTAGGTCAAATTAACTTAATTAAATTAATTATAAAATAGAGTTGAAACTCTATTATTTTATTTTATGAAGATTTAAATTTAGATATTATAAATAATATAGATAATTTTCTTATTTAAATTTGAAAAGAGTTGAGAAATACTGAACAGAGGGTTATTCATGTTCTACTTTTTTATAATTTGAGCTTAAAAATTTTATTTGTGTTTGACTTGTTTGCTTAATGACTGTTTCCAACACGAGTCAAACTCGAACTTTTAACAAAAGAGGAGCTTCTTTTGCAATCCAAAAAGGGTGGTAGGGTGAGGGATCTACACCCTATACCTCTCAACTATGATTTGCATGTTCATTCACATCTTCATCACATATTTTATTTTTAATATTTTACATGTCTACACTTGAATTTTCTTTTTTTTATAATTTTATCACTCTGCCAATATATGAAAAGATGTTTCCCACTTCTAAAATTTGAGAAGTTTTCATACATAGGAAGTAATATTTATTTAGTTATATATCTCACATTAGTAATATTTATTTAGTTATATATTTCACATTTAGGGTCTGTTTGAGACAGCTGTAGCTTATTGAATAATTTGTTGATAAACTGATTAAAAATAATCTGCTAATAAGCTGGTGATGTGACTTTTTTTTTTGAAAAGCTAGACCTCAGCCAGAGAGCTCCCACCACACATAGATAGTTGCGGTGTGAAAATGTTATTTTCAGTATTTAGAAACCCCATAAGTTGTCAAAATGTAGCTTATCCAAACAGGTTAGGTGTGTTTTCAAAACGTTGTCACACCAATTAAGCTGCCCCAAACGAGCCAAACTTTCATCTTTTCTGATACGGTATACAAATACTTAATAAAACAAATAAAAAAAAATTATGCCAAATGCATTCTTTAATTCATGCAAGTAAGTAACCCTCCATGTAAAATAAGTTTATAAAAATTCTAGATGTGGGACAAAATGACCCCTCCCCCTCTCTTGAAAGCAAATTGTAAGGTACTTAGGTCATAAAATTATGTATTTACATATCTAACAATTAATTATTTACAATAAACAAACAACAAACTTGGCTAGCTCAAATTTTTTTTTTAAATATTTGATTTTTCATTTCTAATATCAGACGACTGTCCATTGAAGTTTGAGCTCTCGAAAACTAGCTTATTTAAATTTGATTCGTCTTAAATTGAGTTGAACCCAAATTTAAACAAGGTTCAACCCCACATCATTAGAATATGTGGTGATTTATACATATATACCACACAGCTTTTTGGTATTTGCATATTTAACATCTAGATTTAGATATTTATACATAAAACACTTCAAAATCATAATCAAATCATAATATATGCAAGGATAAGCAAATTACGCTTGACAAAAGCTAATATTAACAACAATTTTTGTATGCTGAAATCAAAATTCGAATAGTCCTTAATGTGGCTCCATAAGCTTATAATATAGAAAAATGCATCATAATGTATGCATGATCAAGCCCACTTTTTTGACATATTAACCGTGTGATCCAGTATGTCAAAGCCTGCTTAAATCCAATATTGAAACATCGATAATTCATCTTGTAGCATTTGGGGCGGCGTTGCGGTGGCAACGTGGTGTTGCACTGTTGTTTTTTTTCTATTTAGCAAAATTGCATTTTGTTGGCGTTTTAAAAAAACTGCAGCTGGAAGCTGTGTTTTCCCACCATATCTGGCTACCTATTGTGGCCGCTGGAAAGTTACGGTCTGTATTTTTCAATAACAACAAAAAATTGTAATAGTCACCACAGTTTTTTAAACAACAGTTTCATCTTTATCAGTTTCACAACTACTTCTTCAAACAGCTGCAACTGCCCCAAACAAACCCTTATTTTCCAAAATAGATAAAAGAGGTGGATAAAGTGAATGAAAAAATAGAGGATCAAATTCATCTTTGTGCAGTCTATCGAGAGAAAGACATAAACATTAAAAACCACTAAGATAAAATCCAACAAAAACCTTTTCTTGTATCATCGAGGATTTAACCATTGCCAAAGCATTCATGGAAAAAATACTATGTTAGAATAGATGTAAAGTGTTAAAAGAGTGACAATACAAAAAATCTTCACGTAGAAATAATGATATAAGTTTAAACTATTCAAGCTACAGCACCAGATATATAAATAAAATATAGTGTTATGATTCGTAATACTTTAAACTTTACACCTTCCAGTTGTTATTAGTATAAATGTTGTTAAGTGCCTCTTGCAGGAAAAAAGCACCTTAAATTGTGGGAAGTTGAGCATATAATAGTCAAGGACATCTCCCACATGTGTATGTGTGTGTGTGAAATGTAGAATTCTCAAATGAATCCTCTTCAACTCCTTGAGAATTAATAACTACTCTGCACCAAGGAGCACTGACACGGGCAAGATTGAAGTGCTTGAGAAACATACAATTACTAACTGCAACATAAAGTTGTACAATGATCACATTGGAGGGCTTCATTTGAGAGACCAAAGAGTGGGGATAGCTTTCTTTTGGTGTTAAAGAACCGTGATAACAGATTTTCAATGTCTTTCTTTAGTCTTAGATATGTAAATATATATGAATTAAGTGGTATGTGATGCGCCTTAGAGTTACCTATTTTACATGCACATTTTATACCCAATATTTAGGATATTATGCTTTAATGATTTTTTTTTTTTTGCAGGCATAGGAAAAATAGTTTAAGATAAAAATGGAGCAAAATGGGCTAATTCAAGATAATTGTAAAAAAATAGCCAAACTGGTGTGTGGACTTCAGATGGAATTCGAGGCTAACGCCTTGACGCGACAGTTTGGCGGCTTGGCGTAAGAGACTGTTACACTGATATTCATTGCACATGAACAAATTTTGAAGAAATATCTAAAGCAACTCATGGTGATTTTCAAAGCTTTATATATTGAGATTATTTATGAACTAAAATGGGGAGTCTTGGAGTCATTTAGAGAAAGGGTGGAACTCATATAGAGTGGGCGGCCACCTTAGTGAGGTTTTTGTGATTTCTGAAGTATTGTGAGTCATGTAAGAGTCTTGTGGAGTCAGAGAAGTAAGAAAACTTCATAGAAGTGATTGATGAAACATTAAAGATAAATATGTTTTGTTTTAATATCCTCATGAATTCTGAGTAGTTTTTCTCTTGCTCCTTGCAATAAGAAGTAATTATGTGGTGAATTTAATTTGTTTAGAACTCTTTTATTTCACAAATTTGTGATGATATTTTAACCGATTTTTCATTTACTTTACAAACTGACCATTTATTTTGTTAAAACTTATTGAGAAACTTACATACCGAGAGGGCTAAAATTTCTCTAACTAATGAGTACCACATTTCACTTTTGAAAGAGTCATGGTGATCACCCAATGGAGAGTGCAAATAGATAGTGAGATAAAATTTAAGGGTCATAGAGCTGATATTTCTAGGGTAACAAACTAGATTCTTTTATCAATTTGGTCTAGAGTTGGAACTAAGGGTCACTAGTAGGCCTTATAGAGAGGACATAGTGGATAATCTAGAAATGAGAGGCTAGAACTTGCCCAACACTGTTATACATGTCAACACCAACTTTAGATTAGTCAATGCTATTTATGCTCAGAAGAGGTAAAGAGTAGGTTTGCTCATATTTTTCACAATACATCAATTAAACTTCTAAACATATGCAATCCTATACTAATTATGAGTTATTTGTTAGTAGAAAGTCTTTTTACATATATTGAATCTTATAATTTTAGTTATTTTCAAATCTCTTTCTTTACTTTCAAGTTGCATTTGTATGAATTATGAAACCTTACTTTTCACTTAATTTACTTTTATTTTTTCATAAAATATATTCTACCGTTTAAAGTAATGGTATTTCTGAGTAAAATACATAAAGTTACTGTATTACTTG
Organism: Phalaenopsis hybrid cultivar; assembly: GCA_002079205.1. Taxonomy (NCBI): domain Eukaryota; kingdom Viridiplantae; phylum Streptophyta; class Magnoliopsida; order Asparagales; family Orchidaceae; genus Phalaenopsis; species Phalaenopsis hybrid cultivar. The sequence goes on along the minus strand of JXCR01074643.1, from coordinate 23,868 downwards.
AAACGATACATATACTTTCGTAGTATTCATAGTGTAAAGGCTTGTCATATAATTTTTAGATCCATTCATTTATTTACACTAGCCCCTAAATATAATTTAAGCCAAGTTTTTAGTAATCTTTTGGAGTAAAAATATTTGTGTAATTGCGGGTCTGGTCAGTATGTGTGTAACTATTTCTTAAATAAGATAACTTTATAACATGTTGATCAATTCACATCCAACAAAAAAGGAATTCAAGCCAAAAGAAAAAAAAAAACATATTGAATGAAGAGAGAAACACATAAAATGTGAGCAACCAATAAAATATTAGGATTTTATTTCATTTCCTCGATAACTCTTAAACAAAAGCTTATAATTTGTGGCTCTATAGTCATACATCAATTATAATACATAATATTCATTTGCACAATTAATCATATATCAATTACAATACATCAACCTTTAAATAAAACGTCGGTGATTAGTTATTGTAACTCAACCAACTTCTTTATAGCATACACAAGAAATGACAATGTCGTCATTTGACCGTTTTGATCTTCTTGTGCTTCTAGAGGCACTGATATGTTCTCATGCACATTGGCGAAATCAACATCAAAATACCAATGATGAGTTTTATTTTACTGTGGAGTGTTGTTGTTGAATGATGATTTCAGTTTCTATGGTTTAGGGAGGTGTGTCAGGTGAGAATATCAAGAAAAAAATTGAGCAGAAATGGCCTAGCTTTATACGCCGTGACCCTGGCATCTTGACGTTGGGCCTGGTGCCCTGGTGCTAGGGTCTGGAGCTTGGGCGCCAAGGCCCCACACCGAGTTTCCTCATAGCTTGACTTTGAGTAGTTTCAGAGCAATTTTTGACACCTAGGCACCTGAAATTGGTGCCTATGCGCTAGAATGTTGTCCTCTATATTTTAAGCCTCGTGAAGGCTATTTTGGGCACTAGGTGTTGATACTGGCACTAAACGCCAGGTTTTTGATGCCTATGCGCTCAGGGTTGGCACCTAGGTGCCCAAGGCTGGCATCTAGGAGTTGGTTTAGACAAAAAATTCCTGTTTTCACCAAGGAATGTTTGACGAAGGATTTTCTTGATCTGAAAGCTACGGTGGACAAAATATTGCTAAAATAAAGTCTCACAACTCCTAAATGAATATTTTATCGATTGTTCATCAATGAATTCGTTTGTGACGGTCGCCCCGAACAATGACGCAGATTAGGCGTTTCGAACTGTAATCTCCTCGAGAATGCCAACGGGAAGCCTCGATGGGATCCTTTGACCACGGGAGGCTCCAAATAGGTGGGGAAAGATCTTCAAACATTGAAATGAAACTCAAACACTTCCTATATCATAAAATGTTGCCACTGAATGGTGGACTCTTGCGGGCAAGGCCGAATTGTGGCAGACCGTGGTTTCAGACCCAGGTTTTGTGCCCCAAACACATGCTAGAGGGCTTTAATGAATGTTTTGGGCTACAAGCCACTATGTATGAATGATAAATGATCTCAATTCATTCAAGTGCAGATTTTACACTTGTAACCTAAAAAATTGAGGCCAACAACATGTGTATCAAAAGACTCAGGCAAAATAAAAAATATATACTCATGATTTCAATTGAGTGTTGAAATCTCTCACAAATTGCTTTTATAGACTGATTATATATAAAAAAATATATATATAGTGTTATAGCTAATACCTCCCGTGAAATCATTTTGGAAGAGCATCGAAGAATGTAACTAGCTTGGAGTTCATTGCTTGACTTATACAAACATATTATGAAATCTTATTGGATAACCCACAAGTAGGTCACATATCCATTTGTGCCCCACAAAAGTCGAGGTCATACATAGAGTGTGAGAAATGTATGAATCGTAGTATTCAGTCAACACACTAACATCCGTCGTAATTTTTGCAGGACTCTTTATTAGTAGGATTAATTTTTAATCGCAACACACTATATCGTTTGATAATATAATAACACAAGTTACATTGCAACACAATATATCAAAAGTACAATAAAGGACAAGTACTTAAATCACAACACAATCAATAACTTGTAATAGCATTGCAACACAAAACAACAGAGCTAAAATAAGATTTCATTGTATTAAATAGGATGCCACATCATAAATGCTATTTTAAAAAGTAATTGCTCTACTAGAAAATAACTATATATAAACATCAAAATTATGTGTTTTATCAAAACATTTACATCAAAAGTATTTGTTCTACAAAGTCAACTTCATAGGCGAACACCATAAAAAAAAATCATAGAACTAATGTGAACCAGTTATTTTAATTTTCGTAGAAGAAGCACAAATAATGAACACTCATCTCATGTGCCATATGTATGAAAAACTCCTTGAAAGGATATTCGAGCAGCTTTATGAGTATAGATATAGTTAAATATCTTCAAAAACTTTCGCAATTTGCTCTAATATTTTTATTACATTAGGACAACATGTATAATGTTTCATGGTGTTAACCTTAAGATAAATTTGTGCATGTTATAACTAATTTTGATATTTGGCTCATTAGATTTGTAGGGCCAATTTTCTTATTGTGACCTACTATTACTTTCAAATAAGGCAGTTCTGACATCGTTGGATTCACTGTGTTCATTTATATCATGTGAATTTGAATTGGTTTATTTTGATTTTCTATATGTTCTTGCGAATCTCAAGGAGTCAGAACATGTCCACTAGTTGTAACAATGTCCACTAGTTATATCAACATTTTCCACCAAACCTAAATTTCTTGGCATTTTGCATAACATGTTATTTATACAATAAGAAGGAAAAGTCATGTATAATAATTCTATGTATAACAAAATAAAGTTAGAAATGATTTAAAATTCAGTTCACTTCATACTTCTACTTTCACCAATCAGTTAATGTATCTATGATGTTTTTAATTGGATCCCAACCAAGTACAGTAAATCCTCTTTTGAGTTCTTTCCAAAACTTTTAATATATTTTTTTAAACTAATCCCATTTATTCTTTAATTGAGTTTGGTTATACAATATTTCTATCATCCCTTAAAAATTTTGTGTAATATTCAACTAATTTTTTTTAGAATGTATTACTGCCTTGTTTCTTAAATCTATCTCTTTCAAACGTCACACAAAATCATTTTTATTTCTTTCTCTCAAATTGCGGATGAAGTGTTGTCTTTTGTACTGTCAATTTCTTAAATGTATCTTGAAGTTTGATATATGATTTAAACTATTTAATTCAGACATAATTAAACAAAATGATACAATATATGGTGAAAGGTCATTAGAGCGACCATACAAACATATACAACTGCAATCCATATACCAACAGTCAAAGGTCGTGGACAAAAGAAAACGAGACAATAAAGAAACTTCTATCTGATTTAAAAGATACCAACATTTAAGTAACCTTGAAAGATGATTTCATGCATGCTAACAATCTATTCTTTAGAAAATTATGTGTTTTTTTTTTCTATTTTGTAGTTAAATTTGCAGCTTAAGAATTATAACTAACATCAACTATTCGATGGTAAAGAAATTTGTTTGACCTGTTTATAAAGAGATTTTCTCGTCATGTTCATATAGAAATTTCGACTAGTTGGTGCACAAATTGTCATGCAATTTGTAATTAGATTTGCAATTGCTTAATAGATTTCATTTTTAAAATTGAAAGTTAAGTATTAACCAGTTCATTTCACTTCATAACCATCATGATGGTAACATGTTAAAGATGCAACCCAACAAAAGAAAAAGTTCACAAAAGAAGAGCTTCAAATCATTTGGCTGCAAAGCATTTTATTCATAGTTTCACTTGTTATATTTGCAAAGCATTATATTTCTAAACCAGCACGATACAAACAACATTTGCAATTTCTCAGGAGGCAGCATCAAATTGCTACCATCAAGTTCAAAATTCATAGATTATAGCTAATATGCACAATATTCATAGCTTCTAATGCGAGTATTAAAAATTTCAAGTTGCTGCACAATCGTAAAAAATGTTAAGGCGTCGATACAATGCCAGATCTTAAGACAAATAGAACTTGAGAATTTATGGAGAGAAGAAGGAACTTAAAAACCATAACGCGGCGAATTTTATCCAAAATATGTGTTTCCCACAGTCGAATTGAGAGGAGGGAGGGATCCATTTGTTAGGGTTTAGACGAGAAGAATCAAAGTTTCGGGTTGGGTTACATGGAATGAAATAGATGGAGGTTAACACAAGGTGGATAAGCGGGTAATGCAAGCTTGGAAAGCAGTCAAGTGGGAGTAAAGAGATGCAGGAAATGATAGGGATCTTGCCAGATGTTCATCATAAGAGATGCGAAGGCCGTGTGGGTTCAAGCGATGAAGGCGAATGTGAAAGCAATACACAAGCGAGGTCGTGAGAGGGGCAACAAGGGAAAAAAACCTAAACACGAGACAAAATTATTTCAAATACCAGATCGATGGTTTTGTTCGCGTTGCCTAAACACTTAAGCGTGCAAATGTCAGAAGCAGGTTTGGAATTCACTTCAGAAGTAATTGCAGTCAGAAACTTATTTTGTTGGTATGCTAAATGGTAAATATTGATAAAAATTAAGAAACTGTTCGACAACTATGGAAGGATTTAACATGATTTATGAGAGGGACATTCAACTATAAATATGAAATGTAAAAAAATATAAAAGAATATCTAAAGCCTGAAAGTACTTAAAATCAAGGTTGTGAAAACTGAAAAAAGGAAAAAGTTTAAGGTTCGTTGGTTCGATCTGGGTTGAACCGAATGACGTAATAAATTATAAATTTATTTAAAGATGAAATAAATGATATATTTAAAAAAAAGTTGTTAAAATATACAATATATACCTTAATATTTAAATAATAGGCACCATAATAATTTTCAGAAAATTATTTTAAAATTAATTAATTAATTTTAAAAAAATGAAGTATGAAATATAAAAATCACATTATGATACTTTAAAAATATATATATAACAAATATAAATTAAATATTATCAAAATCTAGGAGTAAAAATTTTCAAAGATATGTTGTCTACTTTTCCCTCCATCTCTGAGAAGTTGTAACTATTTTTTATATGAAATTCCATTTAATATTTATTGGTTTCCACTTTCTAATGTCTTTTCTCTCAATTGAAAACGCTTCATGCAAAGCCCACCTTATACTTCCAACGCAACTTAACAGTTTTAGAAAATAAAATTTTCTATCAAACCAGCCGATTTTTGCCGGTTCAACCTGGTTCAATCTGCTTCGTTCAATCTGATTTGATGCAGGTTCAATCTGCTTCGATGTAGGGCGGTTACTAGGCAGACTTAGCGCATCGTCGGTTGGTTCACGGTTGAACGCATTGTGTTTTCTAAACCATGTTTGAAACAAGACNATCAAATTGCTACCATCAAGTTCAAAATTCATAGATTATAGCTAATATGCACAATATTCATAGCTTCTAATGTGAGCATTAAAAATTTCAAGTTGCTACACAATCGTAAAAAATGTTAAGGCGTCGATACAATACTAGATCTTAAGACGAATAAAACTTGAGAATTTATAGAGAGAAGAAGGAACTTAAAAACCATAACGCGGCAAATTTTATTCGAAATATGTGTTTCCCACAGTCGAATTGAGAGGAGGGAGGTATCCATTTGTTAGGGTTTAGACGAGGAGAATCAAAGTTTCGGGTTGTGTTTCATGAAATGAAATAGATGGAGGTTAACACAAGGTGGATAAGCGGGTAATGCAAGCTTGGAAAGCAGTCAAGTGGGAGTAAAGAGATGCAAGAAATCATAGGGATCTTGCCAGACGTTTATCGTAAGAGATGTGAAGGCCGTGTGGGTTCAAGTGATGAAGGCGAATGTGAAAGCAATGCGCAAGCGAGGTCATGAGAGCGGCAACAAGGGAAAAAACCTAAACACGAGACACTATTATTTCAAATACCAGACCGATGTTTTTGTTCGCGTTGCCTAAACACTTTACTTAAGCGTGCAGATGTCATAAGCATGTTTAGAACTCAGTTCAGAAAGATTAAGTAATTGTAGTCGGAAACTTATTTTGTTGGTATGCTAGTAAGTAAATCTTGATAAATATTAAGAAACTGTTCGACAACTATAGAAGGATTTAACATGATTTATGAGAGGGACATTCAATTATAAATATGAAATGTAAAAAATATAAATGAGTATATAAAGCCTGAAAGTACTTAAAATCAAGGTTGTGAAAACTGAAAGAAGGAAAAAGTTTAAGGTTCGTTGGTTCCATCTTGGTTAAACCGAATGATGTAATCAATTATAAATTTATTTAAATATGAAATAAATGATATATTAAAAAAAAGTTATCAAAATATACAATAGATACCTTAATATTTAAATAAAAAGCACCATAATAATTTTCATAAAATTATTTTAAAATTTATTAATTAATTTTCAAAAAAAATAATTATGAAATATAAAAATCACATTATTATACTTTAAATATATATATACAAATATAAATTAAATATTATCAAAATCTAGGAGTAAAATTTTTCAAAGATATGTTGGCTACTTTTTCTCCCATCTCTATATCGACGATAAGACACTGAGAAGTTGTAATTATTTTTTACACCAAATTTCACTTTCCAATGTCTTTCCTCTCAATTGAAAACTCTTCATGCAGAACCCATCTTATATTTGCTTCAACCCGGTTTGATGCAGGTTCAATCTACTTCGATGTAAAACGGTTAACAGGCAAGCTGAACCGCACCGTCGACCGGTTCACGATTGAATTGATCGTGTTTTCTAAACCACGTTTGAAATAAGATATTCACATTAATTAATAATTAATAATTGTTGTGTAAATTAATTACTTATTAAATAATAAATTAATACGAATCAATTATTAATTAATTAATCATTGATTATATAAATTAAGAATTACAAAAAAAAATTATTAAATAATACAAAATTTGAAATATAGCTTCATTCATTAATCAACTATTAAATTATTACATTTAAATTTATATAATTATAACTAATTGGATAATATACAAATCAATTATTAACGAATAAAATAAATAAAATTAACTAAAAAAAATCACAAACATTTATCAATCTCCCTCCTCTACCCAAAACCCTCGCCTACATCCGCGGTCCGACCCCTCCTGCTTCCTGCCAAAACCCTCTTATCTTCCTCTTCCGTCCCGGTTTCGCCCTAAACCATCGACCTCGTGAACGAACCTTCGGGATGCAACCGCCATCATAGCTAGCTGAGAAGGCAACTNTTAATTACTTATTAAATAATAAATTAATACGAATCAATTATTAATTAATTAATCATTGATTATATAAATTAATAATTACAAAAAAAATTATTAAATAATTAAAAATTTGAAATATGGTTTCATTCATTAACCAACTATTAAATTATTACATTTAAATTTATATAATTATAACTAATTGGATAATATACAAATCAATTATTAACGAATAAAATAAATAAAATTAAATGAAAAAAATCACAAACATTTATCCCTCTCCTCCTCTGCCCAAAACCCTCGCCTACATCCGCCCCCTACCGCTTCCTGCCAAAACCCTCTCTTATCTCCCTCTTCCCTCCCGGTTTGCCCTAAACCATCGAGCTCGTGAACGAACCTTCGGGATGCAATCGTCATCATAGCTAGCTGAGAAGGCAACCGCGAGATTGCGGCTCACAGAGACCCCCGAAAGTCCCATCTTTTTCATCCTTCCGCTCCAGCCCTACTAGTAACCATTGAGGAAGGTAAGCGTGAGTGCGCCATCCTTCCCATTCGTTTGCCCCGGATCAACTACATCCGCTGATTCACCGGATTCTGTAAATCCAGGCGAATCGGCGCCATTTTGGGATTTGCGGGAGCTCAGAATTTGCAGAGGCGTTTTTTTGCCGTTTGGCAGGATTCAGCTTAAATCCCACTTAACACCGGCTACCAAACAGCTTAGCAGACAAATAGCTCCTTCGGCCTGCGTAGCGCGGATGACAGCAACCGATATGCCGACCTTTGACGTGGGAGAACCTCTGGAACGGTTGCGCTCGGCGGACCCAGCTCTCTTCCTTTCCCCATCATCGGAGTTATCCGCTCATGCACGTGCCGCTTCTCGCCATCTCTTCACTTCCCTTCTTCCTTACTGTCCTAAACCCCCATTGGACGACCTCCTCACTGACGACAGCTTTGATGCTGAGCAGATATGGACCCAAATTGATATTCTATCTCTGCCCATTCTGTCCTTGATTAGACGTGAGATCAAGCGTTTGGAGCGTGTGGCACCAGTCGTTGATGGCGTTGATGCCAAGGAAATGGACGGAGAGCAGCAAAACGAGGAGGTGAAGGAGGATGATGGGGATGAGGATGATGATGTGGGTGAGGAGGAAGAGAAGTATGATGACNCACCAGTCGTTGATGGCGTTGATGTCAAGGAAATGGACGGAGAGCAGGAAAAAGAGGAGGTGAAGGAGGATGTTGGGGATGAGGATGATGATGAGGGTGAGGAGGAAGAGGAGAAGTATAATGACGACGATGACGACGGGGATGATGATGCCGTGGAGGAGGACAAGGGGGGNTAATAATTTTTTAATGATTTATCACTTATTAGACTTGTTGGCCTAGCAAGCTAATATCCAAAATGGTTCAATCNTAATGATTTATCACTTATTAGACTTGTTGGCCTAGCAAGCTAATATCCAAAATGGTTCAATTGACCTATACATTAATTGCAAACATGCATACACATTTTTATATTTATAATCGGAAAGCATGTTGTAGATATTTTATAATCAATATGACCAATGGTAGTTTTATAATTAAAATATGATTTACTTCTATAGGGTTTATTGTATTCAAAATGAATTAAGAGGCAGTGCACATGAAAATCAATGTTGATGCCATAATGATTATTTAAATATTTAAGAATTTATATAAAAATAAATATGGGCAGTGATGTCTTTCTCACTTTATATTTCATTATATTTAATAAGGGGTTGTTTGGTCGGCTGCAAAACGGGTGTATTGCATTACTTTTGCCGTCGTTTTGTCGTTTTGAGAATTTAAGCATTTGGTCGAAAGAAATTTAAATACAATGTAAAATAACAATGCTTTTGTAATTTACTATCATTTATTTTCTATGTTTTTGAAATTCAATGAATTATGACAAATTTAAAATACACAACTCCATGTAAAGTGGTGTCTGCCGCTATTGCCATTGCTAATTCTCATATTTAACATTGAGTTCATTTTTTTTTAAATCAAAGAAGAAAATATAAATTCCTACATTTATTTTACATTGAACCAAACGCCTCCAAAGTATTTCAAATATAATAATTGCTTGTATAATTCATTATTTTTTTAGTTGATCAAAGAACCTCTAAAGGAAATCTACAAAAGTATGTGTAAAAGAAATCTACAAAATTATGTGCACCAATAAGTGAATATGAAGTGACGATGGACCGACAATCTACGAAATTTTTAAGAAATTATTACAAGCATGAAGGATAACACCCCGATGAGAATGATACTTTTATTTTTTAATGATTAAAAGTTAATTACCATGAATTGTTGCATAAATAACTCCCATTTTAATTGAGATTTAACCAATTGAATGAGGCAGAATGTCAACTAGAACATTTCACACATTACAAATCTTAAATCAATGCCAAAAACATATTCTAGTAATGAGAAGATATAGCTAATTAAGATAGGAGCATCATCATTCACATTAATTATCACATAAATCATTCGGAAGCTCATCCAACTTAATTATGTTTTACATGGGGTGAAACCGATAGTATTGATACGCCACCAACACATTTTCATCATCCGACATGAATCTCGAGGCATGACACGAATCTCAAGATGATATTTTAAGCATGAAACATTCAAATCTTGATAAAAAGTCATTCAGAGCTCTGATTTTAACAAACTTATAGTAAAACTGACCGACTTGTTGAGATAAACCTAGTGATATAAAAATTAGTCCAATCCGAGTCAAATTAAGCCCAAATCAAGTCATTGAACCACACTTAAATGATTTTCAGACACATTTGAAAGATCGAAGGGTTGTCGAATATGACAAGTTTATACTCGAATCGAGCGGCTCGACAAGACGAATCCAATGAACCCAAGATCACTCAATTTTGACATCATTAAGACGCTCAAATGTCTAGTAAACGCCGTATGATCTAGGGAAGCTCTCCGAATCGTCCTATCAAAATGATTAATATTCCGACATTAATTGCACCCAAAACATTATAAATAGAGTCTCATCCCTCTCATGAGAGAGGGCTGAAGTCTAGAGAGAGACTCTGAGATCTTGAGGAGAAGCTGTAGTTTAACATCATCGACGATCGTCGCCGAAAACCGCCAACCTCCACTGATCGCAGTCGACCATCGCCGACTGTGGAAGACCATCACCTATCGTCATCGATCTCCGCCAACCGTCATTGATCACCACTAACCAGACGCTGTTAGTCAACCTCGTAATCTAAAAAATATAGTTACATTTTACCGTCTGTGGGATAAAGAATTTCTGTAATCATCAATCAATAGTGGATTTTTGCAACTGGGCCAGACCCCGTGGTTTTTCTCTTTACGGGCTTTTNGCGCCATTTTGGGATTTGCGGGAGCTCAGAATTTACAGAGGCGTTTTTTTGCCGTTTGGCAGGATTCAGCTTAAATCCCACTTAGCACCGGCTACCAAACAGCTTAGCAGACAAATAGCTCCTTCGGCCTGCGTAGCGCGGATGACGGCAACTGATATGGCGACCTTTGACGTGGGAGAACCTCTGGAACGGTTGCGCTCGGCGGAACCAGCTCTCTTCCTTTCCCCGTCATCGGAGTTATCCGCTCATGCACGTGCCGCTTCTCGCCATCTCTTCACCTCACTTCTTCCTTACTGTCCTAAACCCCCATTGGACGAGCTCCTCACTGACGACAGCTTTGATGCTGAGCAGATATGGACTCAAATTGATATTCTATCTCTGCCCATTCTGTCCCTGATTAGACGTGAGATCAAGCGTTTGGAGCGTGTGGCACCAGTCGTTGATGGCGTTGATGTCAAGGAAATGGACGGAGAGCAGGAAAAAGAGGAGGTGAAGGAGGATGATGGGGATGAGGATGATGATGAGGGTGAGGAGGAAGAGGAGAAGTATGACGATGACGATGAGGATGATGATGCCGTGGAGGAGGACAAGGGGGATGGAAAAAGCAGTGGGACTGGAGTGGAGGACAAGTTCTTGAAGATTAAGGAGCTGGAGGATTTCTTGGAGGATGATGAGGCAAGGGAGTACGGATATCAGAAGAAGCCGAAGGAGGTGAAAAATCACAGCAATGAGGATGCCATAGATGTTGACGAAGACGAAGAGGGAGATGAGGATGATGCAGAGGTTAATAAATAACCTTAAACATTCTTTCTATAGTTTATGTACTTTGATTTTGGCATCTTGAAGATGATATCTAATCTTTTTCCTTCATTTTCGTATTTAGTTTGAGGATTTGGATGGTGGAGATGAAGACGTGGAACTTGCAAGGTTTGTCCATTTTATGGACCATTTACATATATGCCACATGTATCTAACACGTAAACATTCATATTTACATGTATGTCACTCAAATCTCTAACATCACATAAATAATGCCACAATCAGCATCTTTTTAAAAGCCAAATACACCTTTTCTTTTATAGGTTTATGACACTAAAGTGCTATCAGCGTAACTATCAAAGTTTCGGTGTTAGATATGTAAATACAAAATAATTATGTATTAAATGTGTAAAATTGTGTATGTCCAAATTTTATTTGTCACATTTCTCTAATTTGATCTGTTCGACCATGGATTGTTTGTTGCTTTGGGTCTTTTTTTTTTGCTAGCATTAAATTATACTGGCATTTACATGCGTACCACCCAATTCCTACATATTTACATGCGTGCCAACCAAATCTTTCATATCACATAAAAATACCACAATCCTAACTTTTCAAAAGTGAAATACCTTTGCATGCAGAGATGAGTGGCCTATATGTAAAAAATTGAAGTTTAGGCATTATATATGTAAATTAATAGTAATTGACTGATATTTATGTAAATCTTCCTAAATTATATTGTATAGTTTTTCCCATGGACTGACAGACACGTAAATACACCTGTATTAAATCAATTAAAGCTCTTGAATCTTAATATGGAAATGTTTTCTTCAGGTATGAAGAATTCTTTGGAGGGAAAAAGGCCAAGGCCAAGAATGCGAAGGGTGTTTTAAAAGATAAGGAGGGTTCAGATGGATCCAAGGAGACCTCTTCAGATGAAGGAGAGGATGAGATGGATATTAATACAAAGGTCAAATTGTTGTTTTCTTTTACGTTAATAAAGAAAGGAAGATTTACAGACATACCATTCAATTTTTATGTATTTACATATCTAACAACTATACTTCGCTATTTATGAAAAGGTGTATTGCACTTTTTAAAGTTAAAATTTTGTTTTTTTTTGTTGTGATGCAAAATATTTGGGTGGTATAAATATAAAAAATAGTGTTTAGGTGTTAAATATGTAAATATATATGAATTAGGTGGTACACATGTAAATGCCGAATGCCATTGATTGCAAACTCACATGCATGCTTTATCTCTACAGAGTGGCGAATATTTATCGACTCACGAGAAGCAACTGTTGAAGTTACGCTCTAAAATACAACAAATGGAGAAAGCTAATTTGGAACCCAAGATGTGGACCATGCAAGGAGAGGTAATTAGCTCGTTATCTTGCATTTCATTATCTTTGGAATTATAATAAATTTGTTTTTGGTAATTTAAAATGAAACAAAATGTCATCTTTATTATTTCCTTGAAGGATTCAAGGTTTTAAGCCCATTTTATGTAATTATTTTTTGGTTTTCAATAGGTTACAGCAGCTAAAAGGCCTAAAAACAGTGCACTTGAAGTAGACCTTGATTTTGAACATAATGTAAGACCACCTCCTGTGATTACAGAGGAAGTAACAGCTTCAATTGAAGACCTAATCAAGAAAAGGATCATTGAGGTGCTTTCATGAATCCATCATAAAAGCATTTTTTTTTCTTCATTTTTTTTTTAAGGGACATTTACAATCATACCATCCAATTCCTATGTATTTTGATATCTAACACCTAAACTTCATTTTTTTACCTTTATAACATCCAAATCTTTTGCATCACATAAATTATGTGAAATAGAAATACACTTTTTCATGTAAAGGTAAGTTGGCATATATGTAAAAATTAAAGATTAGGTGTTAGATATGTTAAGACAAATAATTTAAGTGGTTTGTATGTAAATATTCCTTTTTCATTGCCTTAAGTTTGATGCTTTTCTCAAGGCATGCTTATTATAATCTAGTCACAAAATTTTGATATCTAATTTGTATTTTATGCTGAAGTTGAGGAGGGATGGTAGAATCTGAAAAAAAAGATGAGAGAAATTATTGCGCATTTTGTTGAAATTTTGCTGTTATTTCGTTGTTAGGTTTTATGCATCGTGCATAGGGCTGTAAAAAAGCCCGTTATTCGTGAACAACTCATGTTCGAATCTTTCCTTATTCTCGAGCCGAACATTAACAATTTTTGTAAGCTTGAATTATAAATGAGCTGANTTTGATGCTTTTCTCAAGGCATGCTTATTATAATCTAGTCACAAAATTTTGATATCTAATTTGTATTTTATGGAGAAGTTGAGAAGGGAAGGGAGAATCTGAAAAAAAAAGATGAGAGAAATTATTGCGCATTTTGTTGAAATTTTGCTGTTATTTTGTTGTTAGGTTTTATGCATCGTGCATAGGGCTGTAAAAAAGCCCGTTATTCGCGAACAACTCATGTTCGAATCTTTCCTTATTCTCGAGCTGAACATCAACATTTTTTTTAAGCTTGAATTATAAAGGAGCTGAATACGAACAACTCTTTTTTAGATCGTGTTCGGCTCATTTTAGCTGAAATAAATAAATTATATATATTATTTATATAATAATATATTATATAAATTTATATCAAAGATGACATTACAACAACTTGTGTGGTCATGTGGTTATGTGCCTTTTATCGTATAGAAGATTATGGGTTCGAATCCAACACCATACATCTATTTTTCTTATTATTTTAAAATCAGCCAATTTCATGACAAACACGAGTTGATTACGAACAAGAATATGCAAATTGAGCCGAACACAAATACATTGTTCACAATTAATTTCAAACATGAGCTAATTTCAAATTTAATTAATTTTGAACGAGTCAAACACGAGCTTGCTAATGCTGAGACCATTTACAACCCTCATTGTCTATATTTTTAGTTGGATAAAGATAGGAAAACTAGCTAGAAGAACCATTGTTAAGTGGAGAATGTTCCTAAGATGGGTAGCTTTTTTGAACTTCTCATATTAGTGGAAGACTTGCTAAGTTTTGGAAAGCACTCATGTGGCACAACACGTATGGAGTGTATTATATTGATGCCAACACTATTTAGCTAGATATGACACAATTGATTATATATGTTTTGCTTTTGCTTTTTCCACATACAATGCTAAATGTTGACATGGTGAACATAAGGGTTTATTTGAGACAACTTTCTACCTTGCGTTTCATACAGACACACGATTCAGTTTGGGGTTTTTTTAATTATTTTGTAGACATTTTTGCGGTGATGAGTTCTTTTTGCATCTAGATCTGTTATGTAATGGTGGTTATAAGAAAGTTGTTGTTTGAACTTTCGAAACAAATAAATATTTGTAATTCACACATCTTTCTGAGAAGTTGATTTCCTTGCCACGACTTTACTACCATATTTACAAAAATTTACGGCTGTCCCAAACTATAGGATTATCTTTTGTGATCACATGCAATTGTATTCATGCTCATCTTTTTTGATAGAAAAAATGAATGCTTTTCCCCATGACTTTTTTTCATTTACTTTAATTCTACTCTTCTCCATGTCCATCTAATTTATGCCCACCTCTCCAACTTTTAAGTTTCTGATTATTTTGGTGACAATAAATGATGACATTTTGTGACACACACACACACACACACAAGAGTATGTGTTGGATGTGAGGCTTCTTATTGTTTGTGGGTTTGTCTAACCTAGGGAAGACCTGTAAAAGAATGGGGTGAAGAAAGGTGGATTTGTGCTCTCTAAGCCCTAGCGCCCGGTGCCGAACGAGAGAGAGATGGAAGGGGAGGATATATTTTATGGGGTTATTCCGTGTGTTCTCTTTGAAGTAGGGAGAAGTCATCTGTTTATATGATTCATAGATGTCTCTCTACCTCGAAGGACTATACAAAAAGAAGAATATAAAATTACAGTTTGTACGATATGAATTTTGTCCACAATGTTCTAATTGAATGATTTTGATGTAGATCTCAAACGACTCAAAAATGGATATGAACATATGCTCGTTCTTTAAAGATGATCTTTACTTTGGCAGTTAGTTGATCCCGTTAGATGCTTTTGAGAGATCGACAACTGGTGCATGACACTACAAATCAACAGATGAGGTCAATAGGTCACTTCGACAGGTAACATATGGAGACTATGTTTTGGAGAAGATGTGCTTTCTAGGCTCATAGGGCTTGGTAATATATGCTTTAACACATGAAAGTCATTTATTGATATGCATATAGTATCCCGATTCTCTTAATTTTTCACCAAGATACTGCCATAAGAGTATGAGAATATAGAATCTGATACCTTCCTTTTCGACGATCGCTGGGCAATTCTATGCTCGCTATGACTATAACCCCGATAGAGAACTTCGAAGTGCGGAATCAGTTTTATTCAAGATTTAGACTTTCTTTTCTTTGAGGACCTTATCTAAATCTGTAGGGAGTAGTCGCTTAAACGTGTTGAGTTTGGACTATTCTTTGCCTGGAAGCACTTTGGTTACACCTACATGGAGTAGTTGCTTAAACTTCCGAGTAAGTGCAAATTGTTCCTTACTCGGGGGGCCTTGGCTCTTCTGCAGGGAGGAGTCATTCAAATTTATTACGGAGAGATTTCAAGGTCTTATGTGTTTGAATTGAGAGACCAATTGTCTTAAACAACTAAGCTGTTTAGTGAGGGCTTGTGCCTCAGGTGAAGTGGAATGCGATCAAACAAAATTTATAGCTGATGGTAAAGTTATTTTGTATGGTGAATAAATGACATGTTAAAATAAAATTCAAGTATTTTCTGTTCTGGTGTTACGAAGTTGTATATTTATTGTAATTTATTTTCTATCAGGGAGTAATTATCGTTTGATGGAAAATAGGATCGATGTATCTGAACTGGATGTACCGTTGGGGCGTCGTTATGCTATCAAAGAAAAAATAAAATGTCATTAATAATAGTAGTAATTGCAGTAGTTATTAAATTTTTTCAAATGTTAACTCCCTTTTTGCTATAAAAGCATTGTGCATGTATGATATGGATTTATCATTTCAATCCCGCCTTTGAGAAAATTTTTCTGTTTGTTTTATGCTGTGATCGTTCTTTCCTTTTATCTGCTTTGATGGATGATATCTCAATGGAGAGATTGAAAATCCCAGAGGAAAGACTGATGATGACTTTGCAGCGAAAAAGGAGAAAGGAGGAGTGCTTCAAGAAAGATCGAGATTTGAAGAAAAGGCCAAGACGGTCGAAAGTCAAGGGGTGGTTGAGGAGGGAGTTTCTTCAGGTTGTTCTATAGAGGATTCTCTTTTTTGGCCATATCCTGGGCAGCACGGAAGAGGTTCCCCGAGACATTTTTATGATGGTGTCCGTTATTAAAATATCCACTGTCGGGACGAATTACGGTTGCTTTGAACGATCTCGCAACTACTCCTATGTTTGATTTATTGAGTTAGTGGGCTATAGCCTTTTGACACATCTAAAGCTTACTTTAGGTGATAAGGATAGGGATCCCTGTTGCTTTGCTTCCAAAGTTGGTTAAGTTGATGTGCCGTGATTTGATCAGTAAGCTTCAAATGTTTTTTGGAGTTGCTCTGTAGACGTGTCAGGGATTAGTGACTCGATCCGGTGATTCCTCTAAGCAATCTCCTTAGGTCACTATGAAGTGGTCTTGTGAAGCAGACACAAGAAGAAGAGGTCTGGACGAAACAATATGGCAATGATCTGCCATTCAAAGGTAAAATGACGTGTTTTGATGGATTCCTTTCATCATTATCAAGTTTGATTGTTTACTGCTTGCAGAGATCCACACTAAAGATGTCCTTATATTGAGCATGGCGATGCTAGCTATTGAATAAGCCTGACTTCGACACCAATGAAGTTTTCAAAGTGCTAGAGAAGGGAAATTGGTGGCAGTGACTGTGACCTCTGATTAGGTGTAGAGCTAGTTGGTGAAATGCAAGTGATTGCGTAGACTATGGTTGGTAATTTGGCTAGGTAGGCCGTTGATCACCTTGATCTGATGGGCGATCCAAGGAAGGAACTGGCTTCGATCCCATCGTGCTTGCAGGAGGTGAATGAACACTTTGCGGATTTGGAGGCGATGTTTCAAGAGACGATAACACAATTTATGGACATGGACGAGAGGCTGCAAGAAACAAATGAACATATTGTGGATTTGGAGTAGTGGTCGACAACGACTTTGAAGATCTCCTAGGAAACTCAAAGGACTCAAGGAGATGAGGACAAGGTTGACTCTTCTTCAGCAGCATCTTGAGCTAATGGGCAGCTTGTTTTACAGTGTCTTCTCGAATCTGGTAAGAGTTGTGTGAATAATGTAAAAGTGTAAAGTCTTCATCTTTTTTATTTTTGGTTGTTCTTGCAATTTATAATTTTTCTTTGTTTTCGCATATTCGGTAACTATTGAGACCAAAATATTCAAAGAGTAATGTTCTAACTTCTAAGCATAGCAGTTATGCAATTTGGCTAGTTACTTTTCATTTCACTTTGTCTCCCTTGTAATTGCCGTTTTGAATTCCTTCTCTATCTTTTCATTTTTTTAATAAATAATCTATTTTTGATTTATACTTGAGTAGTTGAACACTTATTTCTTTGTGCATTTCTGTTATTGAAAATGTATAATTGATTTAAATTCGTGTTTCTATTGGTCGACAACTTCGACGATCTTCCACTAAACTCAGAGAACTTCAGAAGATCAGGACATGGTTGAATCTTCTCCAACATCATCTCGAGTTGTTCAATCCAAGCTAAATTTGTCTAATGAGCGGCTTGTTTTGTAGCAACTTCTCCAATTTGGCAAGATTTTTGGATGACGTAAAAGAGCAAAGTCTTCATCTTTTTTATCTCTGATTGTTCTTGTAACTCGTAATTTTACGTTGTTTTCGCTTTTTCCGTAACTATTGAGTCCAAATATTTGATGATTAATGCTTTAACTTCTAAGTATATTGATCATTTAATTTGCCTAGTTTTCATTTCATTTTGTCACCTTTATAATTGTCTTTATGGATTCATTCTCTATCTTTTCATCTTTTTTAATATCTATTATGTTTTAGATTTATACATGAGTGGTCAAACATCTCTTTAATCGATTCAAATCTTCCTTCATTCATTTCCCGGATTGTATCGGGTAGGGTGAATATATATGTAGTTTTAGATCCAATCCTTAATCTTTTTTGGGCAATCATAAATCTTAGTCTGCAACCATTGCTTCTCTTGCTGATTCTTCCCCTATAGGGGAGATGAGCATTGTATTGACAAAGAGTAGTGTGGTTTTCCCAACTGAGGAGGTTCCCATTGGGTTGAGGATGAACGACAAACTTTGAAGGATTTACATGCCAACTACGTGTTTGGCGACGCGGTGATCCTTTGGGTAGTCAAGGAGGATGAGACGTCAGGCATCAGATATGAGCACGATGTATGCTGCTATTATGATCATTTTAGACTGGGGCTCCAATTTCCACTATACGAAGAAATAATGTACATCTTGAATTACTACAAATTGGTGCTTGCACAGATTTGCCCCGAAATCTCTTGCAATCATTGTATTTGTAATCATGTGTGCGATCGAAAAGACTGCACTGGTCGGTAAACCTCTTCCTAAACCTCTTCATGTCAAAGACTTACGATGTTGACTCAATAATATTCCTTCCTAAAAAATGATTATGTCGAGTCTTGAAAGTAAAACTAGGGATTAAAGGAAGAAGTTTTTTTTTTTTTTTTTGTATGGAGTAGGAGTGGTTGAAAAATTTCTGTAATGTATTAACCATTTGTGAAGGAGAGGTCATTGGTTATTTTGAAATTGACATCCGAGGAAGTGTTTACCTTTGAATATTTGTGATTTGCGAGGAAGGGATATCGGAGTCGAAGAGTTCAACGTGATAAAATGTCTAAATGAAATGTCATCTAGTGAGCTTCCTGTTCTTTTTGAACTGCATGTGAGTAGTATTGACTTCCCCCAATATTGATATGATTGATTATTTATCAGTGACTTTACATGACGCATCAAGACCTTACGGTTAACAGTCAGAGTGGGTGACATCGCTATCAACCCCTTCTTCTCTTGAAGATGCAGGTGAAACTAGATCGTAAAGATCCACAACAGCTCCAGGCATTGAATCCACTAGACTGCTGACACATGGCGACGATGATATCACTACCACAAAGGTGATTCAAATCGAAGAAGAGGGAGAAGAAGAAGTTGATCTCCCTCTTTCACATCGTCCCAAGAGACAAGTCCAAGTGAGACATAAAGCTGCCTTGCACATTGAGAACTGAAACTTGCTGGAGGGTAAAGGAAGAGCCATAGTGGGGGTGAAGGTCCCTTCTAAAGCACCCGAAGAGGCACAGAACAAAGGTGGAGCCGAAGAAAAGTTGAATGACTTTATCTGTTTCCTCGCTTGAAATCTCTTTGTGGGATGGCTTCGACTTCAAAGGTCGAAACACAATGCTAAACACAGAGAAGACTAGAACACTGGTTGGCTTGACTTAGGAGTGGTTGTGTGATGATAGTTATTTGAACAAACCATTTCGTTTAGGCCCAACGATCAATTAAAAGAGCTTATTTGGAAACATATCTCGCACTTCTTTTGTAGAGGAAGTCTTGCCTTTTTCATGCCTTCAATGTTAGACCCAACTTACAGACTCAACACATTCTAGCTTTGATAGAGCCACTCTGATCTATTCCAACAACCCCTGGTTGATCCACTAACTTGGGCCTGTCAGCGTACAGTACGGGTGCTCTCAAAACTGAGATGACCTTCCTTCCGGGGGAATTGGTCAATGTTCGGTCTTCCCCGTAATGACATAGTCATCCTCTTCATGTCTCATTATTCCATTTTTTTTGACTTGAGATATAAATATCTAAATCAACCCCTATCATGAAAATATCCAAATCTAACCCCTATTATGAATCGCCAAACAAAAAGATTCCCACTTCGCCATTCTTCCTATCAGACCACCCACCTTCAAATTGGAATTCAATAAAAAGTAAGTGGTCCTGACCCTTGGAATCATTAATCTATAAGCTACCCTGACAACTGAGTCTCTTGGCAAACATGCACTTCATCTAGCCGCTCATGGAGAGTATGACAACTTCCAGGCACTGGGCATTCACTATGTGCCAATCGCACTGCTCCCTTAGGGAGCAACAGACGTTGGACCTTGCTCGTGAGGAATCAAAGAAAAAGGCTACTCTAAGAGGTCTAGCTAATTGCTATGGCCTTCAACTTTACTGCTCTCCATTATTTCAACTCTTTTCTTTGAAACGTACGACCGTTAGAACTCGCTGCCCGTGTATGTCATAACTTACAAGGAATACAACTTCGACCTCGTGTGACATGATAAAAGAAGTTTGTCCTTTGGTGGTTGGAGTAGTTCGGAGAACCATAGTATCGATGGTAATACTTCAACCTATTTGATTTTAACACCTTCATTTCTTTTGAGCAAGTTTAAGTTGAACTTGTTAGTAGTTTATACTTGGCAAATTGTCTTAGAACGATGCTCAAAAGTAACTTTTAAGCGTATCTGATAGTTTGCACGAAATTCTTTATTTTTTTGTAGGTGAGCTATGTTCAACTATCCATTATGATTATTATGGGCAGACTATAGCTGCATATTATATTAGTCCAAATAAAGTTACGAAAAACGTCGACATTGATTTTGGCTATAAAGATTCTGACTCAATCCATTTGGAGAAGTAATTAACCATCAGTAGAACGTACTTCGTCGTTTGTTGTAGGGTGGAAATGAATCAAGGAGATTCATCTCCCATATCATAAAGGGCCAGAGATTAGTTATTGATTATAGTTTGTGTGAATGTTGCGATGTCATAGGGGAAAACTTTTAACATTGCTCACATTTTTTAAAGATTTCTAAGACATTTTTCTCATTGTTGGCCAGTGATATCGTTGCTCAGTATTTTGTTAGCTAGAGTTTTTCCTCTTGGATGATTGCCCTTGATACCATAATTTATCAAACACTCAATGGAAAATAAATGCTTTTACTAAGTTAAAAAACATATGAAATTACAATATTAAGGAGATCAGAAATTGCAACAAAACAACAACACAACGCTAGAACTAGGGTTTTACTTGTAGGTGGTATTGGCCAGGGCTTTGGACTTCCGAGGAGATGGCAAGTGGGTTGGCCAGCAAGCTAGAAGGCGACGACAACATTGGGGAAGCGTCAACAACAAGGGCAATATGGGTGAAGGGCAATAACAATGGTCGTAGTGTTTTTTTGAGTGGCGACAACAAGGAAAACGATAAAGGGGATGTGGAACTTCTCGGGAAAGGTTGGGGAAAAAACATGAAAATGATAAACTCCACATGGGGGGTCAAGAAACAACCAGAACATCACTTGGAGCCCTAGGATACAACACTTGAAGGGAAAAAGGAAACTTCGCGACTCTCCCGAAGCAAATCATAAAAAAAAAGGAGGCTTCGACGGCTTTCTCCCTTTTGCTGAGGATCTTCTTGTTAGGTTTGAGTATGAACCCCACATTCACCACATCTTTTAGGATGTTGAATTCTTTGCGACGTCAGGTCTCATATTGTTCGTCGGCTCACACAACCCGGGGAAGGTTTGTAATGAAAGAAGGTGAAAATGATGGATTTTTGCTCTCCAAGCCCTAGCTCCCGATCCCTTACGAGAGAGAGATGGAAGGTGATGATATATTTTCTTGGGTTCGTCCGCGTGTTCTCCTTGAAATCGGGAGAGATCATTTATTTATATGACTCATATATGGCTCTCTTGTTGGGACAAAAAAAATTGGCTTTGATTAATTCACAACCAAATCACATTGCGAAAAACCACCGATTAGATATATCAGGAACGAAAATTGAACATAAGCGCACAACACAATAAATCCGGAAAATCACACAAGATTTACTGTGGAAAAACTCGAGCATTGGAAAAGACTACGAAACCATACAACAACAACAAAAACAACAAGCCTTTATCCTACTTAGAGGCATTTACATAAATATTAAACTAATTAGTTCATTTATTATTAGGGGCATTTACATAATACCACCCAATTGCTATGTATTTACTTATCTAACACCTAAACTTTACTTTTTTACATTTGTACCACCAAAATTATCTTATCACATAAAAAAGACCAACATTTTAACTTTTAAAAAGTGAAATACACCTTTCAGCCATAGGGAAGGTGGCTTGTATGTGAAAATTGAAGTTTAGATGTTAGATAAATAAATACATAAGAACTGAGTGGTATATATGTAAATCTTTCTTATCATTCATCATTTTTTCCTTGACGATCAGGCAGCATGATCTGTAGATTCTTACCACATTTTAAGAAAAGCTTCCAGTTATTGTCAATTTGAAAATGGTAGTAACACAATATATTCTGATAAGCAGCATATTTCTTTTAAATCAGGTTATTTGTGATTATTTTGACAGTTTTTGTGCTGTTTTCCTTTTTATAAATTGTTTTCAGGGTCAGTTTGATGATGTTCAAAGGGCACCCGAATTACCATCAAGAGCTCCAAAAGAGTTTAAAGAGATGGTACAAGCCGACTTACTGAATTGAGAGTCATTAAGAACTTGATTTCNATGTGTAAATCTTTCTTATCATTCATCATTTTTTCCTTGACGATCAGGCAGCATGATCTATAGATTCTTACCTCATTTTAAGAAAAGCTTCCTGTTATTGTCAATTTGAAAATGGCAGTAACACAATATTAAGCAGCATATTTCTTTTAAATCAGGTTATTTGTGATTATTTTGACAGTTTATGTGCTGTTTTCCTTTTTATAAATTGTTTTCAGGGTCAGTTTGATGATGTTCAAAGGGCACCCGAATTACCATCAAGAGCTCCAAAAGAGTTTAAAGAGATGGTACAAGCCGACTTACTGATTTGAGAGTTATTAAGAACTTGATTTCATATATATATAACAATTATATATTATTTTATGTCTTTTTAATTCGCAGGATGAAACAAAGAGTAAAAAAGGGTTGGCTGAGATATATGAGGTTATTTTCTTTAATTTGCCATAGTTGTTTGCTAGTCAGGGATTTTTACTTGCTTAATATCCTTCCACTTTGATTGGAGCGTTTCTACTGACGCCAATTTTGTACTTCTTTGAAGGAAGAATATGCACAAAAGGCAGGTCTAGCCTCTGCTCCTCTTTCCTCTACTGATAAGCAAAAAGAGGAGGTATGACACATTTTTATTTTGCATTTTTTATTGTGATGATGACATTGCCTCTTATTTGTTGGCGTTGAACCTTTTTCTAATTAGTTTACTTATTGTCGCTTATATTCCTAGCAAGCTAATATATTATATGAGTTTAGAGGACTAATTTTTTTGTTGCATTAATGAAATATCAGTAATAATTCATCAGCGAAGCGAAAACAAAAACTAGTGAAGATAAAATTGAAGAAACACCATCAAAACAAAACCTACTTAAATCTAGTAGAGGTCTAGGTAAAAATTGCAACATAAACTAAAGT
>JXCR01074633.1:3838-21682 GCA_002079205.1 Phalaenopsis hybrid cultivar | reverse complement strand
TGATCAGCTCAACTGACCTCCTTTGAGTGTTGCACTATTTCATGCTTGTCTGCTTGCTTGTATTAGTGCATTCACCCCTACACCTTGTCGTGCATTTGTAAGCATATGCCCTCATATGCTCATAACAAGTATTCACGCCTTCCACGTGCACATTACACCATACATTCACTCTGTGAAACTTCATGTTACGGTGCCCCATGTCAGGAGTGTTTGCACTCACACTAGTGTGCTCTTGCATCTTTTCCTTGCATGACAACATGAGTGTTCATGACTTGCACATTTGAGTCTGTTTGAGTCACGGTTCACACACACACACTCATTTTAAACACCCACTTGTCTTCTTTGGAGACAACTTGCATGCAACGACTACCCAGTGTGTAATTCTTACTTCTCTCTTATGGCACATTTCATACTATCGTAAGCACTCTTTAGTCAATACCTCCTTGGCAAACTCACTCTCTAGTCACTGTCTCCTCCGTACACTAATCCTCACTTTTGTTATATTTTTTGCATGCACATCACCACATTATTAGCGTATTTGAAATTAACATACACCACTATATACTTATAATGAATGTTTACTATCCCATGGAAGCACCCTACATTGCCACAACACATTGGATCATATTGCATTTGCATGTGCTCCCCAATTGTCTTGATGAAGAAACTATCTTGTTAACTGAGTGACCCTCCGTTGGACATGATGAGGCAGCTAGTATTGCTCGCAAGGATATCCTGGAGGGCAATACTAGTTATCACACAGTGGACCAACATGCATATGTTATGCTAAGGTTCCAAGGGATCTAATAATTGCCACTTATGCTTTTTCTTTTCTTAGGACCAATTTTAAAATATAAAAACTCATAATTTCTTAGATAGGCACCTTATTTTCAAAGTCTACTTTGAAATTACTTACATATATAACTCAGACTGTACATGAGGTCAATTTTTCAAAAGCTTTTTCAACACCTGCATCTAGTGGCAATTCTTGGTTTCTTAGGATGGGGTTGGAGACAGTTACCATGTCAAAACATAAATCAGCCTTCTGACTTAACTCTGCACTCACTTAGATGTTGTGATAGGACACTATGCTAGATTGTGTGCTAGGCTAGGACTAGGAAGCTAAGTAGTCTTTTTAGATATCCTGGTATAATTTTTCGCTAGTTTTGTTGTCTTATCCAGGCATCACTTTTGTGTTGCTTTGTGTCTTTACTGGGTGTGAGGCATGCATACTAGTACATTAGGGGTGGTCTTTTTGTAAGGAATCATGTCCAATAGAGAGAAGCTGTAACAATTTATCTAATCACAATTTTTGCAGATGTTGTTAGCTCTCCTCCTGTTGGGCATGGCTCACGAAGTTGCATGTATGTAGCTTTATACTAACCTTATTTTCATGTAGGTTGATTCTTTTTTATACTTTCCTTATGTACTTTTTAGAGTCCCTATGATNTAGGTTGTGAGGGATAGAGTCTGGAGTTGCACGAGCTGTGAACTAAGTAGGTCATAGTTGGTCACGTAGGTTATAATGGTAAGTTGTGATGACATTCGTTAGTCGCAAGGGCTGGAGTTGGGAGCTACACCAGTTGTGAACATGCAAGTCATAGTTGGTCACGTAGAATGTATTGGTGAGCTATGATGAGGTCTATAGGCCGCATGCGCATGAGTCAGGAGTTGTACGAGCTGTGGACCAAGCAGGTCGTAGCCAATCACATAGGTTGCAGTTGTGAGCAATGATGATGTGTCAGCATGCTCTAGGGGCTAGAGCCAAGAGCTGCACTGAATGAGCTTTAAGAATATGGAAGAATTCATTCTCTTTAGGGTGTATTGTCACTCTGTCTTCGAGAGGTGTCGTTGCACGAGAAGTGGTTGAATTATTACTTTGCAATGTATGTCGGGGTTCTACAGTGCACGTTGTGACTTTACAAATGACTTCGCTACAAGGAACAAGTGGTGGCCATTGATGGTCGAAGGAGGCTAACAATAGTGACTATTAGAGGCGGCGGCGGTAGAAGGTTTCGGAGGCAGTGACAGTCAGAGTTGGCCGAAGGCGGTGGCAACCAGTGTTGGTCAAAGGGCGACAAATCCCCAAGTTGGTCAAAGGGCGATGACCAGAGTTACCCAGCGGCTATGGCAGTGACCAGAGTTGTCCATCTATAGTGGCAGCAGCCAGAGTTGGCCAGAGGAATCGATGACAGCGGCCAAAGTTTGCCGGAGAAGGCGATGATGGAGGCCAGAGTTTGTCAAAGGAGGCGGCGACAGAGAGTAGAGTTAATAGGAGGAGGTATCAATGAAAACCAAAGTTAGCTATTGATTAGAAGGCTAGAGTTGGCCAAAGGCAGCAACAACCATGGTGAATCGGTGTCTACAGAAGCAAGAGGCCGATGGTGTTTGGTAGCGGCCAACGAGTGGGTGTTGACGGTGATTGGCGGCTGCATACTCCTGGACTTCAAATCCCTCTTCTCCAAGCTCTAGCCTCCCTTTTGCTCAGGGTCCAGTCCTCTCTCATGAGGGATTAGGGCTCTATTTATAGAGTCCATGTTGCAAATAAGAAAGAAATCAGGACCACTCTTGATTGAATGGCCTAGAAAAATTTTCTTGATCAGACAATGTTTGATGGACATTTTAATGCCTTAATGATATCAGAATTGAGTGATATTAAACTTGTTAGATTCATCTTGTCGAGATGCTTGTTTTGACTATAAATATGTCATATTCAAAATTTGTTCAACCTTTCAATCATGCTCGAAAAGCATCCAAATATGGTTTAATGACTTGATATGGCCTTAATTTAACTCGAATTGGGTCAGTCAATCAGTTTGGCTATAAGTTTGTTGAAATGAGTTATCACTTTTAATTATAGTTTGAATTTTTTTTTGCTCAAAAATTACCTCGAGATCCATGTCATGCCTTATGATTCATGTCAAATGATTTTTCTTANTTTGCTCAAAAATTACCTCGAGATCCATGTCATGCCTTATGATTCATGTCAAATGATTTTTCTTAAAAAAAAGAAACATACTTACTAGGAATAAATATTTCCTAATAATACAACTTACAAATTAAGAAGGAATATTCTTTTATTGTGAAGGGAAACAATTTATTGTGTTCAAAACCATTAATTTATTTTTATTGAAATACAATTTTTATATTAATATTTTATTTTGTTTGAAACTTCTTTTAGTTATGATTAAGATTGTTATTATTGAAAAAGAAAAAAATTAAAAAGATCAGATAGGATTAATGCGCAATCAAAGCCTACAAAAATGTGNATTTTATTTTGTTTGAAACTTCTTTTAGTTATGATTAAGATTGTTATTATTGAAAAAGAAAAAAATTAAAAATATCAGATAGGATTAATGCGCAATCAAAGCCTACAAAAATGTTAAAAAGGAAGGCCATTAGGCTATGTTCGTTTTGGGGGCAAATAGAGAGAATATAAAACATTTTATTACACAAATTTGTATTTGCTTTAGTCTATATACTTTAAAGGCAATAATAAAAG
Organism: Phalaenopsis hybrid cultivar; assembly: GCA_002079205.1. Classification (NCBI taxonomy): domain Eukaryota; kingdom Viridiplantae; phylum Streptophyta; class Magnoliopsida; order Asparagales; family Orchidaceae; genus Phalaenopsis; species Phalaenopsis hybrid cultivar. The sequence continues at coordinate 18,180 of JXCR01074633.1, read as the reverse complement.
GATTCGACTCAATTTATAATGTGAAAATTGTGATCAACTACTACAAATAACAATAAAAAAGAAGTACAATTACAAATATCAATAAAATTAGCCACTTATTCGATCACTAATCTTATAGTGTTAGCAAACTTAAATAATTGGATCTCTCTTGTAATAGGATTTTCGAGGTTTCATATTTATTATCAAGAGATGAATGTCAAAGAATAATTAATAGTGGATTTTGGAACTTGGACCGTAGTAGGCAAATGACATGATCATTCTCTTAGCAGGGGGGAAATATTTGCATACGGACTACGCACGCAGAGCTGCGTGCTTAATAACCTCATAATAACATCCGTTTCGCGGTTATTAGAGATTTATTGGAAGGTTATTAAGGTATTAATTTCAATAACATATAACTTCAATAACCTTTCAATAACTTCTGCGGGTTCTATTTCGATGTTATTCATAGGTTATTATGGGGGTATTGCGGAGTTAATAGAGTACGCAGGCAGAGTTGTGTGTGTATTCCGTATGCAAATATTTCTCCTTAGTAGTAGGGATTGTATGACTAGAAGAATGAGAGTTGAATGCTAATACTGACACCATGAGGTCATAAACTTCATGTGTAACTTATATTATTGATCTGATAAAAATGAATCGTGCATGGTTTCTTCTAATGATTTTAATTGTTTGAGATCAAATTTAGCATTTTTTAGCGAATATGATGAAATGTAGATTCACTGGGCTTTAGAGGATTGGACACTTGAATACGAAATCAATAGTGATTTCAAAAATATTCAAAGTAAATGTTTCAAAATGTAAGGGTAACATCACTCTAGCATGCATGTCTCTATGTGAATTATCCATTTTGTTTTATTATGATTCATGTTGTGATTGCTAGAGTAGAAAACATTATATATGTTGTAGGAGTTTTCTATTCGGTACATTGAGTGAAAGAGTTGATCACAATTGTGACAAAAAAAACTAATTAAGCAACAAAATAGGTTGGTGGTGTACATCAAGGATGCAACAACACAAATTCCTAGGAGATCCAACAGTTCAGAAGGAAGAAAGTACAACAAAAGAGAGCTCACTAACAGAAGTCCAAGAGACCCACTTATCCAATTGGATGGAGCCATCTGAGCTAAGAACAAAGGTTAACCGAGCCAGAAGTATGACAAAAAGAATAATTTACATCTGAACCAATCAGATTAGAGCAAAACATAAAAGCATCTAAGTTAACCACCGCCGGAAAACCAATCTAAGGTTTAGATGAGATTTAAGTCCTTGGTGGGATGGTTCGTCTTTGTAGCTAAGCCATTCTTGTCTCTTTCATATCAAAAGCAATAATGCCACCTTTTTTTTATCTATATAAGTCCTATTTCTCGTAATTCCATCCAAATAGGGTCATATAGAGTTAGATGTTTCTTTCTCTTAACTTTAGAGCTACTGGGATTTTTGGATGAAGCAACACATGGGTTGTTGAGCTAAGTTGACTACCTCCACGACCAAGTATACTTATAGTCTCAAAAGCTTCGAATGATTGATCCATGGAATCTTGATCAAAATTTATTTACTTGCTTAGGAATTCCATACCTATTTATTTTATGCACTATTTATGCCCATTCCACTCCTTTCAAGGTATTTTGATATGGTTTCATTTGACATATACTTTTAACCTATCACATGAAGTTTACCCTACATAAGTTTTCCATGTTTTTTTGAAAATTTATTTGTGCAAAACCCATCACATGTTCCACCTTTTTCGATCCATCCTCTCCAAATTGGCTAACACCAGGGTTGTAGCACCTAGGCACTAGTCCAATTTTAGTACGCATTATCCCAGCTTTCTCACCAGTTGTGACCCTGACGCCCTGCCCTAGACAGCCGAAAGTGGGATTTTTTGGGGCTATGTGAGAATTTATATTGGGGAGCCAAAAAAGTGTGATCATACCCCTTTTTGACTTATTTTGGAAGCTTCTAGGATGGGTCATGATGCCACTTTTGCCAAAATAGGGGGGAAATTTTGAGTTAGTTGGCTGATATCCTTAGCTAAGGTCGTTTTCCTCCCTTCTTTTTCTCATTTTCAAATTTTGGGCTAATTAGGAGCAAAAGAGGTGAGCACTTAAGAGCTTCATCTTCCTCTTGGATATCCTTGGGTTTCCTTAGAAAAAATCTCTTGGAGCAAGGAGACTTGGAGGGAGATCCTTCATCTTCCTCAAGGAGAAAACCAGAAAGTTGGTAATCTCTCTAACTCTTCATCTTCTTCCTTCTTCCTCTTCCTCGGTCATTTTCTTCCTCTCAGCAAAATTTTTCATGAGTCACTGGGAAATATTCATCCTAGTCTAGGAGAAGAAGGAACACTAATGAACCCTTCATTCTCTCCTACAACGAAGGAGAGCTTCATCCTTCTTTGAAGAAGGAGAAACTCCAGTGAGCCCTATAATCTCTCTATTGATAAGAGCTTCCACATCAGTTAGGGGAAGGAATCTGGCCATCCTCTCTCCGATGATGAGAGCTTCCTCATCAATTGGGGGAAGGAATTCACCGTATATCTATCTGATCGACTGACATGTTTCGTTTGCTCGTCCGATCAGCCCCATCGACCTGATCTGCATAACCAGCTATCTTTTGTTGACTCGACTGATCGGTTGCACCGATCTAATCTGATTGATGAACATGTTAAGTCGGCCTGTCTGATCGGCCCCGCGGGCCTGATCAGTACAACCGACTATCTTTTGTAAACTCGTTTGATCGCTTGCATAAGCTCGATCTACTCGATTGAAATGGTTCGTCAGCTCATCAGAACACCTCCATTGATTTGATCAGCTCAACTGACCTCCTTTGAGTGTTGCACTATTTCATGCTTGTCTGCTTGCTTGTATTAGTGCATTCACCCCTACACCTTGTCGTGCATTTGTAAGCATATGCCCTCATATGCTCATAACAAGTATTCACGCCTTCCACGTGCACATTACACCATACATTCACTCTGTGAAACTTCATGTTACGGTGCCCCATGTCAGGAGTGTTTGCACTCACACTAGTGTGCTCTTGCATCTTTTCCTTGCATGACAACATGAGTGTTCATGACTTGCACATTTGAGTCTGTTTGAGTCACGGTTCACACACACACACACACACACTCATTTTAAACACCCACTTGTCTTCTTTGGAGACAACTTGCATGCAACGACTACCCAGTGTGTAATTCTTACTTCTCTCTTATGGCACATTTCATACTATCGTAAGCACTCTTTAGTCAATACCTCCTTGGCAAACTCACTCTCTAGTCACTGTCTCCTCCGTACACTAATCCTCACTTTTGTTATATTTTTTGCATGCACATCACCACATTATTAGCATATTTGACATTAACATACACCACCGTATACTTATAATGAATGTTTACTATCCCATGGAAGCACCCTACATTGCCACAACACATTGGATCATATTGCATTTGCATGTGCTCCCCGATCGTCTTGATGAAGAAACTATCTTGTTAGCTGAGTGACCCTCCGTTGGACATGATGAGGCAGCTAGTATTGCCCGCAAGGATATCCTGGAGGGCAATACTAGTTATCGCATAGTGGACCAGCATGCATATGTTATGCTAAGGTTCCAAGGGATCTAATAATTGCCACTTATGCTTTTTCTTTTCTTAGGACCTATTTTAAAATATAAAAACTCATAATTTCTTAGATAGGCACCTTATTTTCAAAATCTACTTTGAAATTACTTACATATCTAACTCAGACTGTACATGAGGTCAATTTTTCAAAAGCTTTTTCAACACCTGCATCTAGTGGCAATTCTTGGTTCCTTAGGATGGGGTCGGAGACAGTTACCATGTCAAAACATAAATCAGCCTTCTGACTTAACTCTGCACTCATTTAGATGTTGTGATAGGACACTATGCTAGATTGTGTGCTAGGCTAGGACTAGGAAGCTAAGTAGTCCTTTTAGATATCCTGGTATAATTTTTTGTTAGTTTTGTTGTCTTATCCAGGCATCACTTTTGTGTTGCTTTGTGTCTTTACTGGGTGTGAGGCATGCACGCTAGTACATTAGGGGTGGTCTTTTTGTAAGGAATCATGTCCAATAGAGAGAAGCTGTAACAATTTATCTAATCACAATTTTTGCAGATGTTGTTAGCTCTCCTCCTGTCGGGCATGGCTCACGAAGTTGCATGTATGTAGCTTTATACTAACCTTATTTTCATATAGGTTAAGTCTTTTTTATACTTTCCTTATGTACTTTTTAGAGTCCCTATGAGAGTTTGTATTAGAAATAAGGTATGGACATGAGTTTTGAGGCATCAGACAAGCAAAACCACGTGACGGGGACCAGGAACTGTTTTCTCATGTCTCGTAACTGTTTGCTCATGTCCCGTACATTGCTTTTAAATTTCATTCATGTATAGAATTAGGATCAGGTGTGTACTTATGCAGTGTCTGGCTGTATTTTTCTATTTCTAAGATATGTCGTTGACCCAGCGACACTAGACCTTTCTTATTCATTTAAATTGGTTTGCTTTACTTTTTTGCTTTTTGCATGTGATTGTCGTTTCACCCTTTTTATCTTATGGATTGTTTTGGAATCATGTGAATCAATTAAGCTCTCTAGGACCTAAAAACTTATAAATTTTCTACAAAATCCTAATAAAAAATTAAGACAAATTAAAATTTATGATTAAAAGATTCAAGATTTCAAAATCTGTACTTTATTTTCTGCATATCCTTCAGACCAGATTTTAAATAAGTTGCATAGAATGGACTTCACTCAAGTTATAATTAATAGGGCCTCAACATTTAGGACTTATTAGAAAACTGCATCATATTGCATGTCCCGAGGAGAAGTCCTCGTGCTTCTCCAACCTGATTGGCTCAACAAAGATTCTTACTTAAGTGGTCGTCTATTGTGCTTGGGGTGTTAAAGGCTTCCCTAACCCAAACGTGGAATAAGTCTTTTGTGAGAGTGTTTTCGGCTTTGTAGATGAACCTCTCTTTTCTTTTCCACTAGAGGGGCATCTTCGCAACTTTGGCAATTATAAGTCACACCTTCACTATTCCTACCAACGTAGGGTCATTGTATTAAAGTTTCCTTCTCTTGACATTAAGGTTACTGTGGTTCACTTGGAAAACACAATTCACGGATCACTAACAAGGGGATCTCTGGTTGTGTTGGGTTGTCTACCTTCACAACCAGAAAGACTTGGGGTCTTAATAGCTTGGGATGACTGATCTGTGGTATCCTGACCTGGCTATCCCTATGCGATTAGGATTACTCAACCCTTCCTTTGTTGTACCCACTTTGAGCCCTATCGCTTCTTTTGATGCTTTTATTGACAACAAGTCATTATCACACTAAGTAGTGGCAACTACATGAATCTTTTTTCTCCATCGTGCCCTAACATGTGTCATTGCCAGCACTAAAAAGTTGGGAATGATTAAGTTGTCGGCTGCTAGGATGGATATCCCAACACTCGTTTTAATTTAATACATATATAATTTTAAAAAAATAGTATTTTGGATTTTGAAAATACAAGACCGGACCGATCTCATATCCCCAGTAGTTTAAATAAACGAGTCTAATAACGTAAGTAGTGCACCTATCCCGAGGGATAGATACATTACTTATTGGTGAAGGCTCGATTAAATAAACTAAAGATTGTATGACAACCGTTTAAGTCTGCGAAACTATTTTATGTTGACCGACAAATTCCCCTATTTAATACGAAGAATTAAATAGGGTATATATTAAGCTGGGTTTGAAAAAGCTTCCTATAAAAGCAAGCCCCTATAATTAATTACATCCTAAATAACCAAGGTCACCTAAGAAAATTCTTGATAAAAATCAAGGGATATTATCTTCAAATAGGTCAAAGGATTAGGAATTTTCAACGGGGTCGGATAAAGAGGTGTGAAAGAAGAATGGCTCAAGTTTGGAACATTTTATTTTAGAATCCAAAGGATGAAGAACTAGGGGATGTCATAGATCCGGAGGAGAACCTCGATGACTTCCCAAGCTATCATATGGTTTGGCTTCAATTTTGGAGATTAGAATTATTGAATGTTTTACCCTACCAATTTTATTAATTAGGGCTTATATTCGTGTGAAACAATCACACAAATAGCCTGAAAGATGTGAGGATTTAGGTCGTGACAGACGATAATCTTGGAATCCTAAAGAAGGTTAGCGCTTAAATTGTATAGCAGAGCTATACAAATGCCTAAAGATAATATGAGGATTTATGTTGCATAAGCAAATAACCTCAAATTCTTATGGATTTTTTATTTAATTCTAAATAATGGATTAGCTGGTGAAGACATGTTTTGTTGTTGAAGATGGTTGTGCAGCCCACAATGCTAGCTCCAAGCTCCTCGTTGCGGCAAGTTTAGTTTTTTAATGTGTCAAGTTATGATGTTAAATCAAATGTCCCTAAGGTTATGGTCATCTAAGTATTATGTGGCATATTAAATTTGATTAGAGCGATACTGGTTAGGATTCTACAGTTCCCTCGTTCATGTACCACTATTTTCTTTCGGATTTACTTAGTCTAAATGAATTTACTAAACTCAACATAACAAATTTCGTACTTTAATTTAGACTTTAGGAAATCTCGTTAGCAAATGTAGGTTATTTCCTCCGAGGGATTCCCGATCATCTGATAGACACGTCTTAATTTAGTTGCAATTGTTGTTTTGTGATGTTTGTGATTAAAATTTGAGTTATCTTATATTTTGAATGTTATGGCGGTGAATTTTATCTTGATTGATTTTAATTTTTATTTTGGTTTCAGTTTTGTGGCTATCCTAAAGGTTTTAGTTTTCATGCAGGGTGACATCGTTGTTTAACATGCAAATTTGAAATGAAAAAGTTACAAAAATGTAAATGCATTAATTTAAAAGCATACCTGACTCTCATTCCTCCACCTGAAACTTCAGTACTTGCAAAGCATATATATGTATAGTTTTGCAGGAATTAAAGCATGCTTATATAAAAAGTAGTAAGTACAAACTTAAATTGTGCCTACCAAATCCAATGTCATATCTTGGTGTATTTAAATTTTAAAGATGATTCCATTAAGCAAATTATAATAAGCTCACATGTCCTTCAAGATTTTCAAATGATCATGAAGAAGGTTTGGGTAATACCTTAGACATTTCATGGTCCTCGAAATCATCTTGAGTTCATTTTGGTTTCATCATATTTGTTATATAGTTCTTCCAATTAATACCCTTATGCTTAATGAACTTGATGTTTTAATTATCCCTTAAGTAGAGTAATTATCACTTGATATCTTACTTATGAATTATATAGGTAAAGACCCTTGGGGGCAACTGAACCTAATTAAGAAATTTAGTTAATTTGAGTATTTGAAGCATGGGCTTGTAGTTTTTTGAAGATTTCAAATTAATTATAGTTTGTTCTCTAAACCTCATTTAGATAAAATTTTGATTAAGTCTAATTCACTACTAAGCCCTTAAGATTTAATAGGTAGGTTTGTAAATTTTTTAAAGAAAAAGTTTTGAATATTTGTGCTCTCAATCATGAGTTATAAATTATATTAAACCCAACAACTAGGGTTCAAAATCAATGAACTATGATCATCCAATTCAAACCCCTCACCTTTAATATCCCCTTATTTAAATATTCTTCCAAATTTCATTAATTTGAAAAATTATAAATTTATCCTTTATGAAATTCAAAGTGAGGTTGGTTTCCACCAATTATCCATTTCTATGTTTCAATCAGCAAGATGTGTCATTTTAAGATCATTTATTACCCATTTACCCTCTGATTAAGCAAATATTAATTAAGCCTTAAATTCCAAAATTATCCCTTTGCCCCTGAGGCCTTAACACCCCATAATTCATTAAATTACACTCAAATGACTTGGAAATTTTATATTACCTCACTCATGGGTTAATTAAAACATCAGAGGAGAAAATGTGATTTTCTTAATTTATTTAATTTTATAATTATTTTTAATGCAAAAATAAGGATTTTAAATGAAAATTTAATAACTCAATCAAAATAAAACTTCTGTTTTTAAAAAAATTATTAGAGGTTTACCTAAGATAGAGGACCACTTGGACCAATTTTCAATATTTTTAGAAATTTAATTTAATTATTAAAATTATCTATTGGTTTTGAGTATTAATTAAATATAAATTAATATTTAAATGGAAAATTAAATTTTATATTTTTATTAAATCTCTCAGAGTCCAGAAAACACAAAAAAAACAAATTTCATATTTTTTTATTTATATTTTAATTATTAGAATTATTTTAGTGAAAAATTAAATAAAAATCATTTTTAAGTCTTTTAAAATTAATATCTTGACTTAGAAAATTAGGAAAATTATTCTGATTGGTTTTAAGTAATCAGGAAGCCAAATGTGATATTTTAGTGAATTTTTATAATTATGTGATTTTTATGATTTTTAATTAATATTTAGTCATTTAAATGCTAAAAATGACTCAAAAATAAAGTGTTTATTTTAATTCTAATTTTATTTTTATTAAGTTCCTCTGGTCATAAGAAGCTACCAAAACCAAATTTGTACTTTTTTAAGCTGTATGTTAATTATTATGATTATTTTAATATCAAAAATGTCATTTTATCTTAAAAATTAATTTTAGTGATCAAATTAACTCCAATTGACTTGAAATTTTTATGGGGAGCTCCTCTAACATTAAATTATAGTGAAGAATGATTTTTATGTTATTTACATTTATAATTAATTCAAATTAATTTTCTTTTCATTTTTAGAGTTAATGACAATTAGGGTTATTTTAAATAGGTTAAACTGAGTTTACATTTTTCCTAGGATCATCTGACAATAGTGAACCTACCAAAACAAGTTCGTTTTTTTTCTGATGAGATTGTAATTTTTATACCAAAATAGGGACCATTAACTTGAAAATTAGATATCTCTATTTAGAGATGCCCCCTGACCTTGGAAAAATCAGGGGAGATGCCTAACAATAGAGACATCAAAAGCCCCGTGGTTCCATGTCATGGTAAAATATCTATGCAAATGGAGAATCAAAAATATTATTTAATTAATTAAAAATAAAATATGAATTAAATGGACATGAAAATATTTCTACATTGTTCTCCTCTGCTCACTGAGCAAGAGGGTATTTTTATTTTATTTTATTTTTATGATTTTTCTATACAAAGTTATGGAATTTTGAAGTTATAAGAATTTAAATAATTCAAATAAAATTCTATTTAGCTACTTATCCTACTCAGCCTCGTACGCTTCAAAAAGACGTGTGTCACCGCGGGATTGGGCGTTGTCGTCCACGTCAGCTCCCCTATTTCGAACCACGGCTCAGCTCGGCACGATCAGGACCGTCCAAGCGATACACGCTTGATCAGATGGCGCGTGGTCATCTTCCCCAATGAGTCAAGCCCACAAACCATCCATTTTCTATACCTAATATCTCGCTCAATTCTCAACCAAATCGAGTGAGGTTTGTTCCTATCGACTCGTCTTGATGGGACGCACACATCCATATGGTTAATCAACCCTTAAATCAACTCTATGCACATGGAGAATTAAATGAAGCTCGATTTAGGGTTAAGTTCCAATACCTAGGTCCAAGAGGTGAAGCCTCGATTGGATGTCTGTGGAAGCTTCGTGGGGGTCTCAAGAGCCTAGAGATTGAGCCTCTGATTGTGGTGAATTGCGTAGACCCAATTTAGTCCAAGGCCAATTTGGGGTGTTGATCAAAGTCCACCTTAGGGTGCTCTGGTGATGGAGCTTCTATGGGGGATCTTCCTCTCTCACTGTGGAGATGGTGTGGGTGCAATTAATTTAAATTTTGTGGAATATTTGGAGGTGTCCTATTTCGGCCTAGGGATTGAGCTCCAAAATTGAGCTCGAGCAGTGAATTTGAGTGGATAGGTATGGTTAGGTTGAACTCAAGAGGTCTTAAAGAAGCTCTGGAAGCAATTTGGCAGAGTCTCCCCAAGGAATTTCTAGCTCTCCTCCTTTGGCCATGGAGCATGGGTTTAAATAGAGGGGGAAGGAGAGGCCACTAGGGGCAATTGGTGGGTGCCATAGGTTGCTTATGTGGATGCCAACTAGGTGCAAAAATCCAATTGGGATGAGATGGCTTGGATGGGTTTAATTTTGAGTTTTAGCCTAGGTGGAGCACTTTCCCGCCGGCCAGGCTCAGGTCACCATCTAACTTAGGGAGGTTAGGACTTGGGTTTGGTGAAGTCAATTGGGGTTGGCCATGTGTAAAGACATTGAATTAAAATAGTATAGGGAAAGGGCTATTTTGGGTCAAATTGGGTCAAGGCATGGTTTGGGTTGGGTTCAGCCACCAAGGTTGGTCTTGAGCTGAAGAGGCTCAGATGGGTCAACTAAATTGGTGTGGAGAAGTCTCCATCCAAGTGATTTGATTAAGTATGAGGTTAAGAAGATTCATTAAAAGGGTTAAAAACCTTTTTAAGGAGACTTGAAAGTGTCTTGGCCTCTTTCCATTAATAGTTTGATGATGTGACATGATTCTCATGACTTGCCTATGGCTTGGGAGTGACTTCATGGCTTGCATGTGGCTTAGCTAATTTTCATGAGAAGAGATTTTGGATTTACTTGGTACTTTTGGTGAATTTTTGCTTGATGCTTGATTTGAAATGATTTGATTTTGAATTTAGTACTTTAAGAATGATTTTAATCAAATGGATGATGAAGGGAAAAAATTGTCATGTGGGTTTTATATTTGGGCTTTTGAAATTAAATGTGGTGGGCTTGGGCTTTTAAAATGGAAATTGAGTTTGGGCTAAACTTTGGGCTAATTGAATGTTGAGTTTGGTGTAGGATAATTTCATGAAGGATTTGGTAAAATTTCAAGTGATTGTGAGTTGAATTGATAGGCCAAATTAATGGATTTGGGCATATAGTCAAAATTGGACCTTTTTTATTTGAATAAAATTGAGCTTGAAATTGGATCAAATTGGGCTTGAATTTTGTTTAGAATAGGATTGAGGATGCTGAATTTTGATTTGGAATTGAAATTTGGCAAGATTGAGGTCAATTGGGCTAAGATTGGGGCTAATTTGGGGACATTTGGGCCTTTAAGGACAAATTGGGGCTTTTGGTCAAATTGGACTAATTTGGTAAAATTGGGTTAAATTGATGATTAAAAGTTGAAATTGGGAATATTTGGGTTGATTTTGAAATTTTTGGGATTTTTTGGAATTTTTAGGTCATGAAGAGCATTTTGGTAATTTTGGCAATTTTTTGGGATATTTTGGAAATTTGGTACTTTTTGTGAATTTTGGTCAATTTAGGTAATTTTGAGGGGTTTGAGATGGTTTTTGGAAAGATTTGGGTATTTTGGATAATTTTGGAAAAAATTAGGGTTGTAAGGGTATTTTTGGTAATTTGGTGATTTTGGGCCAAAATGGGCCAACAAGTCATGAAGTCATACCAAACCAATACGAGTCATATGATGACTCATTTTGGATGCTCAATGTGTTGGTTCTAACCTTCTTAGCCAAAGACTAGGGATACAAGGTCATCCACATGAGCTTTTCAAAATGAGTTAAGAGACCAACCTAAGGGGTCATAGGGTTTAGGGTATGTGAGAGAGTGTAGTGTGTGCAAGTTTGCCCCACCAAAACCAGATCACCCAGGGTTAGTCCTAAGGTCTGACCATCCTATAGGGGACTCCCCTTGAACTCTTCCATATTGACCCCACCTACTAAGTGCTAGAGGTTAGGACCAACATGTGGAACTTCGAGTTCAGTAAAGAAGAGTTTGAAATTTCTAATAGTGAGGGTTCCTTTTCTAGTCCTCTAGGAATAGTCAACAGAAAAGTCCTATGGCTAGACCCTAGGCTACTAAAGAGAAAAACTAGACCTCAACTAAAAATGAGGTCAACAGTCATATTTTTATTTAATTCTAAAAATTTGTGATAATTTTTTATACAATATGCCCAAATCTTTTAAAGTATGTCTCTACCTTTCTTAACATAAGTGAAATCTAAAGCATCTTCTCTTCTAATAGGATCATCAGATGGTCAACATTTAATGTGATCAAACCATCTAGAATGGCTCTCTCTAATTGTGTATACCACTGGAGCTACACCAACCCTTTCACGGATTTATTCATTTCTCATTTTGTTTCTAAGTGTAAAGCTGCTCATCCATCTAAGCATTCTCATCTTTGTAATGCTTAACTTAGTTTTTTGTTTCTCTGTTATAGGCTAACATTCTGCACCATACAACATTGCATGTCTCATCGCCATTTTATAAAATTTTCCTTTAGGTCTAAGCGGTACTTTTTTATCACACAATAGGCATGATACATTCGTCCACGTCAACCATCAAACTTGAATTATACTAATAACAACCTCATCTATATCACCATCACTTTGAACAATATACATGAGATATCTAAAATATTCACTCCTTTTAATGATTTGATCACTCATTGTCGCAACTCTGCCACTAGATCTATTACTGATAAAATTGCATTCCATGTATTCAATTTTAGATCTACTCAAACGAAGGCCTTGAATTCGTAAATTAGAACTCCAAAATTCAATTTTTTTCTAAACTCTTTCTCTAGTCATATCTACAAAAAGGATATTATTAGTGAAAAACATACACCAAGATACATCCTTCTATAAATGTCCAGTAAGAGCATCCATAGCTAAAGCAAAAAAGATATGTGCTTAAAGTCAATCCTTGATGTAATCAAACTAAAATAGAAAAATACTTAGTCAATCTTCCTTATGTTTGAATGTAAGTAACAACTCTAGCATACATATCCTGAATAACTTAAATATAAGTAATATCAACACCATTCTTTTCTAGAAATCTCCATATAACTTTTCTTGGAACCTTATCATAAGCTTTTCTAAAATCAACAAAAATCATTCTTTACTCCTCCATTAAACCTCTCAATAAATATATAACTTCCATCGTAGACTTGCCCGACATAAATCAGAATTGATTTTGAGAAAGCTTTGTATCACGTCTTAACCTATGTTCAATTATTTTTTCTTATAATTCTAATGTGCGACACATTAACTTAATTCATCTATAATTTGCACAATCTTGTGCACCCCCTTTATTCTTAAAAATAGGGATCAAAATACTCTTCCTCCACTTCTTAAACATTTTTTTTAGTTTTTTAAAAAATATTAAATGGTTTAGTAAGCTAAAAATTTCTCAAATCTCATAAATATTTCCACTTCCCTTGGGATACCATCAGGTCTTATTGATTTTTCACCTTTCATTTTCTTTAAAGCCTCCTCAACTTCTATTTTACTAAAGCAAAATTTAAAAATAAAAATATTATTATTAATGATATTAAGATCAATAGAGTTGATCATATTTTCAAAATATTCATTAAAAACTTTATCAAAATATCTCACTCGCCGATGTTGAATATCCTCATCAAAGAAAAACACTTTCTAGTTTTTCATCCTTACTTCTATTATTTCTTCTTTGGCTAGTTTATACATATATCTTTCACCCACTTGAGTATATAATTTATTATAAAACTACTAAAAATTGAATCCTTTACCTCACAAATTGGCAACCTTATATTTTTTTCCTAATTAGCTAAGATTTTATAATTAAACTAATTTTTATAACAAATTTTTTTATTCTTACTTTTTTCTTGCAAATTATTATTCCACCATAATCAATTTTGTATTTATACAAATTTTTTCTTTTGAATCTTCAGATACATCTTTTGTCACTTGTTTAATATTATTCATTATTTTATCTCACATAGCATTAACTTCTTCATCAACATCAAAATTTTTACATCTAAAACTTAGGACCCGACAATGACAATGTTAAATACTAGAGCTTGCCCAATTAACTTTAAATAAATTTAATAAAATTTTAAATTTTAAATTTAGTAACAATATATTTTTATTTTTTTGCTTGATTTACTAAATCACACAAAACATTCTAAATAAAAAATTTAAAAAAAAATCTCAAGAGTCAGTCGGTGCACCCAAATAATGGTTGTCAATTAGATGATTGACTTGGAGTCTTAGTCACCCATTCAATGGGCAACTAGCTCCTTTTCAATGTTCTTAAAGCATCCATGTGCAGAATTTTTTTTAATAAACTATCCTCCCTAAAATTTGTCCCTTGAAAAATAAAGTAAGCTTTTTCACATGCAACAATGCATCCTCAAAGCTTGAAAATAACACTTCAACAAACAACCAAAGTCTTTTTTACTATTAAGTAAATAAGCGTGCAAATTTCTTTGAATATTTGAAAATTTCTTGCAATTTTATTAAACTTTATTAAATTATAAAACTAAAAGACTATACATTAATTTCTTACAAAAAAAAAAAAAAAA
>JXCR01074631.1:147264-163398 GCA_002079205.1 Phalaenopsis hybrid cultivar | reverse complement strand
AGAAAGTGGCATCAAACCCCCTAAAGCCAATTGAATTTTACAATCTCAAACAATCAGAGGCAACTACAACGAACCAACACTCAAAATGGGAATAGCTTCTACAATGGTGACTGCTCTATCGGTCAATGTCACATCAAGACTTTTGGCACCAGCAATCGCTACTCTTCGAGTGTCGATCATGGCTTGTCAAATGCAACTCGAAGTTAGAGCTACCTGTAAACTTATTAGATCCTTAGATATTGGTCTAGCTAGTGAATTGTGGTTAGTACTAGCAGTGCACAGATAAATAATACCTTAGGTCAAATATGAATGTTTGTTGTCTAATAAATGACAGTATGACACACAATAGACAAGGAGACAACACTAATGAAAACAGCTTGTCACTAGAAAGTGGCATCAAACCCCCTAAAGCCAATTGAATTTTACAATCTCAAACAATCAGAGGCAACTACAACGAACCAACACTCAAAATGGGAAGAGCTTCTACAATGGTGACTGCTCCATCAGTCAGTGTCACATCAAGACTTTTGGCACAAGCAATCGCTACTCTTCGAGCTTCTACAATGGCTTGTCAAATGCAAATCGAGGTTAGAGCTACCTGTAAAGATGATGCGTCATCATTTCTAAAGAAAATCAACCAAATGAAGGAAAAAAACTTGCTATCACAACTCTGAATGATCTTCAGTGACATGAACCCAAACAAAAGAAAGATAAAAATGGCAGCATTTACACTAACCAAATATGTCGACAATTAGTGGACGACACAAAAATGTACAAGCTTTTAAAACCAAGCAACAATGTCATCATATGGGAGAAATTTATTAAAGCTTTACAAGACAAGTATAGCCCTACTGCTATCAAGCAGTTAAAATGCCTCGTCCACTGTGATATAATGATGGTTAATTATGACTGCACAATGCATATATGAATGTTGATGCTTGATAATAGAAATGTATTTGAATAAATTGTAGAGACTAGCATGTCCGAGTCAACACTTTTATGGAATTGCAGCTATCAATACTACGAAGATGAACGTCTTCTAGCAAGTTCAACAATCCCAAAGCTTTCAGAATATGAATGTTGCGTCAAATGATAATGTTAAGGGGCTTTTACATATGTTGAAATTCAGAATGATGCAGAATAAAGCGAGTTATTTCATTGATGTAAAAAGAGGGTATAAATAACATTTACATGAATCCTAGAATAGGAAAGACGGTAAATAGTAAATAATATGAAAGGAAAGATATAAATCCTAATATCTTCATAAATAGAAAAGCTTAGAATAGGAAAAGATCTAACTCATAATCCAACAACAACAACAAACCTTTATCCCACTAAGTGGGGTCAGCTACATGAATCCTTTTTCTCCATTGTATTTTATTGTGTGTCATATTTCCATGTGTCCTGTTGAAAAGGATCTAACTCCTAATCTAATGAAATAAATATAAAATAGGAAAAAAATAACTCCTAATTCAAAAAAATAATTTATTCCTCATAATTTCTCAAAGGAGTAAATTATTTCTTAGTATAGCTCCTAACACTCCCCCTCAAATTAAGATATGGTTGAAAATCATGTTCAACTTAGATTTAAAAACACCAAACAATGGGTGAGGAAGATATTGAGAGGTAGAACTTGAAGTCTTCGTCCCATAAGGCGTTTGTCTTTAACTGCAGTTCCTGCAGTATCTGTAGGTCGAAGGCTCCTACAGATAATACTACAGGGATGTACACATCTAACAGGAAAAAACTAACTTCAACTTGAATGTGGTTGCCTTTTGACTGCAATTCCTACAGTATTTATAGGTAGACGGAAGACTCCTACAAGTAATGTTGCAGGGGAGTTTGCAGGAAAGTAAACAACCAAGAGGAAAAGCTACAGGGTATAGCCTGCAGGAAAAAAACTCAGGAGGTGGGATTCGTTGCAGGAAAATCCTCCAGAGGAGAACGTGTTGCAGGAAGAATTCAGATGGAGGGTCTACTGCAGTGAAAGCTCCAGAGGAGGACCTGATATATGAAAGAGTTCCAAAGGAGGACCCGATACAAAAAAAGGCACTGGAGGAGGGTCTGCTGTAGGAAAAACTCTGGAGAAGGGCCTGATGCAAAAAAACCTCCGGAGGAGGGCCTAATACAAGAAAAGTTTTGGAGGAGAGTTTGTTGCAGGAAAAGCTCCACAAAAAAGCCTGTTGCAGGAAAAAAACTCTGGAGGAGGCCTGCTGCAATAAAATATCTTGAACAAGATGAGAATGACTTGAATGGGCTTCCACCACAAAAGCAGCAATAGAAACACCTGCAATAAATAAACCACTGCATTGACTATATAAAAAGTTGGTATGAGGCCATGCCTAGTCATACATCTACCTAGCGCCCTCACTATCGCAAATGGAAGCCAGAGCGGCGCCGGCAAGCAAGTAACTTAGGGAATCAGGGAAGTCGGACTGTTAGAAACCAAAAATCCGGACTATTTCAGGAAACATGTGACAAAGAATAGTGGGAATGACTTGCAGTAAAGGCAGCAGGACAACTGCACCTCCAGGGAAAGCTGCACCTCCAGCAGCAAGGACCTGCAGAAAATCAGGTAAGTCAGACTGTTGGAAATTAGGAAGTCGAACTGCTAAAAATCTGCAGGAAATCAGAAAAGCTAAACTACTGTAAACCAGGAAGTCAGACTGCTGCAGGGAACAGGCGTAACAAAAAATAGTGGGAAAGATGACAGAAAAACAGGGTCCTTTCTTATTTCTGTGGTTGAAATGTGGAGGGAAGACAGCTGAGAAAAATAGCTACCCCTTTATGGGATTTCTCTAACAGAAGAGTCTACTGCAGAAAAGATTCCGAAGGAGGGTCTGTTGCACGAAAGAGCTCGATATGCCATCACTTCTTCTGATGAAGTCCAACCTTCATTCCTAGAAATTGTATTACTCGATGAAGCCACATGAGTCAAAGCATTTACAACATCCTCAGCATCAACAAATCCATCAATTCAATCATCAAAAGCACATCTTGGAGATAAAGAACCATCATCATCAATCATGGGGTGGTATGGATTCTTCGGCTCTGTGATTTTCTGCCTCACAGGTTTATTTGATTCGATCTCATACAAGTTTACCTTGTTCCATCTAACGCGATTACTCATCTTCGAAAGCAATAACCCACTTCAATAGATAATAGACCGCACACCTCAGAAAAGCCACTCCTTCGAGCGCGATGCAGAGGTCGAAGGAAAAGCTTGCTCCTTCGAACTCTAGGTCAAACCGTTGAAGGCGATGCTCGAGCGCCTCCAACTCCCGAATACCAGTGTTTGTGTTGCTTCAGTTCGAACTCTAGATCGAAATCGAACCGTCGAATGCGAGGATTGGGCGCCTCAAACTCTTGAACAGTAGTGTCTACTCCTGCTTCACCTCGAACCCTATGTCGAAGACAAACTTTAGAAGAAGATGCCATGGCGCCTCAAACTGTTGAAAACGATGGCACCTCGAACCCTCGAACACGTCTTCTGCTTCTGTGCTCCATCGCTCCTTCGAATTCAATCATACCTTTTTTTATTTCTCTCGCTATTGTTGAAACGGACTGCTTCGCTTCAACCCCTAAGAGCGCGTTTCACAAATGCATATCAATCGAGCTATAATAGAGCGGTGATTTGAACTTCAAACAATCAAGATAAAGGTCGCTCGAACTTGGAAGAAGCTTTGGAAAGCTTTGAAAACCTTAGTTCAGAGACAAAAGGTGGATAAACAGAATCGCTCTTGAACCATCTATACGCAGTTCGTGGCAGAAGTTATGGGATATTAGCGAGTAAAGAGGCGATGTTTAGAAGTAATTGTAGGGATATCTTCCAACGACGAGGGTCTGGAAGGAGAGGAGTCCCTCCCTTCCCGCAAGGACGGTGGCAGGAAGGGAGTCTGGCTGGCTCTGGAAGGAGGACCGATGGCTAGGTTACAAAGTTTGGCTCTAATAAAATGTTGAAATTCAAAATAATGCAGAATAAAACGAGTTATTTGATTAATGTAAAAAGAGGATATAAATAACCTTTACATGAATCCTAGAATATCAAAGACAAAAAAAAAAGAAATAATATGAAAGGAAATATATAACTCCTGATATCTCCATAAAATAGGAATACTTAAAATAAGAAAGGTCTAACTCTTAATCCAATGAAATAAATATAAGATAGGAAAAAAAATAACTCATAATGCAAAAAAGTAATTTATTCCTCAAAATTTCTGACAAAATTAATTCTTAGTATAACTCCTAACAACATACATACCACCCAATTCCAATGCACTTACATATCTAAGTTTCTAACTTTTTTTTTTTTACATTAATATCACCTAAACTATTCATCACATAAAAATACCACGATTTTAACTTTTAAAAGTGAAATACACATTTTTATGCATAGATGACGTGGCACGTACGTAAAAATTGAAGTTGAGGTGTTATATATGTAAATACATTAGAATTGAATGGTATGCATGTAAATCTTCCTAATGTTAATAAATGTACTTGAATAGTTAATACATAAAAAATGATGATACAAAACTAAAGCATAAACTCGAATTTACATGTTTTTTATCAAATCTTTGTCCCTAGATCATGTTAAGATTTCCTTGAATATTATTATTAATATTTTGTGCATTTTCATGAAGGTAAATTGGTTAAATGTCAAGTTGTAGTTCACATAGGCCAGTTACTCAAGTCATGTCAATGATCGATCATCTTTTATCCATCCGAACTTAGCCAAGAACTTTCATGTAAAAAATCTTTGATCATAGGTCATATTCCGATTTAAGTTAACGATCTTTAATTTTTGTCATTATTTATTGTTTCTTTAATCTGATTGTTTGCCTTATTAAAAAATATGCTAACCAAATACCAGCTTTTGGGCTATAAGCCTATATCAAATACCAAAGACCAAACAAGGAATTTATCATGGATAGGCAGTACTAAATAGAGTTCAATATGTAACATGTTAGCAAGCTGAGAGAACCTTAACTCCCCACCACAACCATGGAGCAGTCAAGCTATGGCTGGATGGGCTTTAAACAATCGACCAACTTAAACCAACCCATACTCAAGGCGAACAAGACCGCATCACCCAAAAATAGCAAGTTACTTTTTTATTACTTATAATCTAGATTAGTTAAATGAATTTGTGTTGTTCAAGTTAAAAGGTCTACTATACATTTAAAAAAAAGTGTAAATGGAAGTATGGATATTATCAAAGAATACATGTAAATGAACATGAAAAAAATTCACATTTCATACAAATTAAATACAAGCCAGAGTTCTTATTGCAAACACTACCAGAATACCTCAGCTGCAGAATCAAAATCAAATAAATCAAGCTCCTTTCCTAGTTGTATGTGATCCTTAGCAGTAAATTTAAACTCTGGAGGGCTTCCAAACTAGAAGAAAAGATGACAGAGAAATAAAATCATGAGCAATTTTGTTCAGTAAACCCAGACATTAGACAAAATAATTTAACAAAGAAATACCATAAGTCTCGCGACAGAGTCCTCCTCACCCCCAATAGGAACATCAGGATGAGTAATGTTTGGTATTAATTGTGCTTCCAGTTGTAGCTTATCAGTAAGCACAACTAGATCATCTTCTAATGCAGCAAGGGCTTCTTTTAGATTCTTTCCTGAAAGAGGCATAGCAAAGGCCACATTCGGATAAAATGGTTAATAAAAATTATAAGCTTTAAAAAATGTATACCTTCCTCTACAAGAGCCTGACGTTCAGAAGGATCCAATATTCCCTTCATTTTGTTAGCAACTATGTTTCTTTCTCCTCGCATTTGTTCAACCTCCTGCCATCTGTGACTAGGATTAAATAAGGAAGCTTTTTCCTTGCTATCAAATAGCAACAAAACTATTGCATAAATCCATCATAATTAGTCTTATGCATTCATTTTTAAATTTCTATTCTAAAAAATAAATAACGGAACAAATAATTGTTGGCTAGAGATTTGTATGCCCAATTTTGGTTTGATTCATATCAACATGAGTGCCTGATTTGGGTTCAAAAACGACTAATTGAGAACAAAATTTAAACTTTTGCACCGCAAAACCTACCAGGTTTCAAATCAACTAAAATCTTCAATTAACTAGAGTTACATATCATAAAAAGACGTCTAAGAGTTAGCTTTAACTTGACCCCCGGTAGTCGGTACGAAGCCGTTGAACATGTCTAAGGTGCTCATTAATGCAAACAGTAACCTAGGTTATTTGCCCAAGGAACTTGTCACTTTAACCAACATATTCATCTGCTGACTAGAGGTATCCGTTAAGAGACTAGATGGGGTGCTAGCCCTCAATCTGAAACTTGTCAGCACATCCAAAGACCAAAGCATAGTTCTAACATAACTTGTACTCTACACAGTCAACTGCAAAGTTTTCAGCCTACGCATTTTCTATGTAATTGTACCATGTTGAGTAATATAGCACCGACTTTGATCTCCATATATAGATAAGAGATAAGTCATCAAGCACAGACACATCAAATCCTACAAGGATTCTATATGAAATCTTTTTCTTTCTAAATGTTTGACTCAAAGACCTTTTTAGCTTAAAGAGGCTAGGCAAGGTTCTTTATACACCAATTCTCTAATGGGTTATTTATTTTGGTGTATTAGGTGTATAAAGTGAAAAGAATACAAGGGTTTAAAATTTGTTAACTCTTTGCTTGAAGTAAAGCAAATGCATAGTACTGCACGAAGGATTTGTAACAGATTGAAGTTAAAACTCTTGCGAAGGGAACTTCAAATCTTCAATCATCTAAAACTTCATATGAACAATCAACATCTGTTGCCATGGATTTACTAAAGGTGACGCTTATTGACAATGGTTTGCAATTCATCTACTAAAAAGTGAAAAAAATTTATCAAAATGGATTTGATCAATGATCAAATATGGACTTAAAACTCACTAGAATTATTTAAGAAATCTCTTTCCATGCAAATTGTTTCTGTATAACAGCACAATTCACCCTTTTTCATCTAAATGGGTGACAACTGACAAGTTCTCTGTACACCAATTCCTTAATAGATACATTTGACATCTAGCCTCGCCCTCTTCTTGCACACTCTAATTCAGTATTGATACCCTTTAAATATTATGATGCAACTCATAGCATATAATCAATTTCTCCAACAAAGGGGGCGTTTGGTAGCATGGTTTTAATAGATTTTAGGCCAAAAACCAAAAAAAATAAAAATTAAATCCAACGCTCCTTTAAAGCAAAATTCCTAACATAAAACCGGGTTGAAACTAAACAGCGCCTAAAGCATCCATGCTCAAAATGAATGGAATGAGCAGTTATTAAAAGTCAGTTTATCAACAACGAATTCATTCAAGAAATTAACAGAGACGAAGAACAGTTTAACCTTCTGAAGGCTGCAGAAATCCTCATAGAGCTCAAGGAGAAGCTCCAAGTTGGCTGTCGAATTTCTGTTCCTAATATTGGTGGCGACCAAATCCTTATTATCCCGGATCCATTTNCTTTAGGCAATATTGGAATCATTCAGAATGATAAAGCCATTACCTGATATGAAAACATCACTGAATTCATCCTCATCATAAAAAAATTGAGGTGGGTCTGGTGAACCAATTCCCACAATGGTGCTTCCGCTGGTCCAAATATTTTCAGATCATAATTCTTGAATGATTAAAAAAGAAGACTAAACGACAAACATAAATCAATCAAATTATCATGTAGAAAAATACATGACATATATTAAGTGGCTAATAGTGGCCTTTCTCACAATTAAAAGGGGTGCATATGTCGTTTTTTTTTTACATTTGCATGCAAACCACAAAATTCTTATGTATTTACATTTATAACACTCAAATATTTTATATGAAATAAAAATANGGCAGCTTTCCATTGGGGCTTGGGAGTCACTGCACCAGGCATCTCAAAAAATTCACCAATTTGATCAGAGGTAGAAACAACAGAAGAAAACAGCACGCACCTATCTCTCCGTATGATGAAGCGTTGGCACCCTGCTCGGAAATAGCAGGGGATGAGATGGCCCGGAGGAGAGAGGGCGGAGAAACCTTAAGCCGGAAGACTGGAAGTGTTGAAGTTAACTGCAGCCTGCAAACAGCAGGTGCCAGCGATAACAAGCAGGCGCAGGAGATCATCCCTAAATAGCAACAGAAATAACGATATTGATATTGAAAAGGTTTAGGAATTGGAAATTCTTATGGCTTCCTCAGGCGGGTTTGGCGGATAGGGTTTGGGAGGAAGGAGGAGCGATGTGGACGGGAAGGGTGGCGTTTAATGCAGTGTGAAGAAAGTAGATAATTTGTCCGTAAAATTTGAACATGCCTCCTAATAATAAAAAAATTCATGAATATATCATTCATATTTACTTTAATAATAATATATATATGATTTTTTATTTTAAAATAAAAAAAATATTCAAATTTTATAGTGAATTGTTTATTTAAAGTTCACCTTTAGCTACATAAACTCGAACTATATTGCAACCCTATTAAACAAAAATTTTGAGCTTTATTTAGTCTACTTGCATGTTTAATTTGATTTAAATTTAATTCGAACAATATTCAAACTAGGCTATGCATAGCCCAATTACAATATTTATCAAGGGTTCGCTTGGAACCGCATTTTTCACACTATGAGGCCCCAAACCGCGAATCTGAGTTTGAAGTTACTTTTTGGATATAGCGTCCACGACCGCCAGACGCTAAAATAGGCGAAACACATGCCGCAAGACAACCCTACAGCCCCACGTTGTCGAGCGGCTTTTCCTCCTTTACCCTAGCACTCCCTCGTTTTGCGATTGAGCCTTACATCTATAACACTTAAATTTTTAACATCACATCAAAAATATTACTAACTATTTAAGAATTAAATGCAGCTTTTTATAGCACCAAAGTGTTATAAACATAAATATCAAATTTTAAGTGTTAAATATATAAATCTGAAATAATTTTGTGGTACCCATCTAAATTTCCCAAGACAACAAAGGATTCAATTTTGAAAAGGAAGAGTTACATGCATACCACTCAATTCATGAGTTACATGCATACCCCTCAATTCATGAATTTAGATATCTAAAAGCTAAACTTCAATTTTTACATATATGTCACTTTACCATGTTTAAAAATGTGTACTTCACTTTTAAAAGTTAAATTAGATATAATTTTTATGTGATATGAAAGTTTTGGTTAATATAACTGTAAAAATCAAAGTTTAGAAGTTGATATGTAAATACATAAAAACTGGATGGTAAATATGGAAATGTGACCTTTTAAAATTGCATGTTTTGCTCATTGGATTGGTGAATGATAGCTTGTCCCGCGGGTCAATGGGTCATCAATAGCAAGCTTTACAACACACTCTTTGATTGGTAAAAATATTACATCAAGACTCTTAATTCATTGGGAGTCCCATGGTGGGGCGTCACATGCCAAGTGAGCTCCACTGTTTTTAACACTGATCAATGCCAGTATATTACGGTGGGGCCCACTTGACACATGGCGCCCACATCATTGGACTCCTAATGCAAACTGCGTTAGGAATCTTAATGTAATATATATTTCTTGCATGAACAATAAGTCCGGTAATACAATATCATTTTCTGTGAGGAAAAAAAAAATAGAAGGTCTAGAATGTAAGAAAATATCGTAATTATTTTTCTGTTTGTGGCGGCTCTTCTTTGATAAAAGACCCTGTGGACGAAGTTGGCTCAGTGAACCACTGATTCTCCCGCCGAGTGAGAAAGGAAGCCTCTGTGATTGAAAGCAAGGAACAAACTTATTGTAATTTGTAAGCTGAATCCAACCTAGGTTACTTTAATGCGCTGGAATAGAAAAAAGAGCATTTACGCGTATACCACACAATTTTTATGTATTACACATCTAATATCTAAACTTCTTATATTCACGCGCACAAAACGCAAAATTTTAATATCAAATCAAAAATACCACTATTGCTAACTTTCTAAGAGTCATTGAGTTTGTGATACCAATGTGTTGTAAGTGTAAATATCGAATTTTTGGTGTTAGATATGTAAAAATATAAAAATTTTGTGGTATGTATATAAATTTCACTGTAAGAACTTATGCCGGCATTTTGTATCATGATGGGACTATTTTATGATATGTGCCATTAATTTCACATATCAGATGTTACTCATCCTCAAATTTCAGCACTTCTAGTTATATTATCTAAAAATTTATCTGATGAGTGATAACAACAACAACAACAACAAAACCTTTATCCCACTAAGTACGGTCGGTTACATGAATCCTTCTTTCGCCATTGTGTCCTATTTAGTGTCATATTCTCATTTAATTCTAATAAATTAAGATCATTGTTTATACAGCATGCCCAAGTCTTCCTAGGTCTACCTCTACCTTCCTTAACATAAGTCGAATCTAAAACATCTACTCTTCTAATCGAATCATCAGATGTTCACGTTTAATGTGATCAAACCATCTGAGACTACTCTCTCTAATTTTGTCTGTCGTTGGAGCTACGCCAACCTTATCACGGATACATTCATTTCGCATTTTGTCTCTAAGTGTAAAACCACTCATCCACCTGAGCATTCTCATCTCGACAACACTTAGTTTTATGCTTCTCTTTTAAAGGCCAACATTCAGCGTCATAGAGCATTGCAAGTCTCACCACCATCTTATAAAATTGTCCTTTTAGTCTAATCGGTACTTTTCTATCGCACAATAAGCCCGAAGCATTCCTCCACTTCAACCAACCAACTTAAATTCTACTAATAACATCCCCATCAATATAACCATCACTTTGAACATAAACCCGAGATATCTAAAGCGTTCACACCTTTTAATAATTTGATCACCCATAGTTACATATTCTGTCACTAGAGCTACTACTACTAAAATTACATTCCATGTATTCAATTTTAGTTCTACTCAAACGAAGGCCTTTGACTCCAAGGTATACCTTCATAATTCAAGTTTTTCCTAAGCTTTTTTTCTCGTCTTATCCACGATAAGGATATCATCAACAAAAAGCATGCACCAAGGTGCATCCTCCAGTAAGTGTCCACTAAGACCAACAATAACTAAGTAAAAAAGNAAAATAGAAAACATATAAAATGTCATGAAACAAATTTTTTCAACACATTAAATCATAACTCACAACAAATTCATGTTATTATCTTAATACTATTGAAACATGTATATAGGTCAAAATGGCAGTAATCATATAAATTATGCTCAGCCACAACAACCCTAAGTAGATTAGAATAGTGATTTCACTGAAACAATCCTATTAGTTAGCTTAATGTCAAACTTTAGCCAACAAACAGTCAAATTATTTTGGACAATGTTTTTGAGACGAACAAAAAGCTTTCATAAAGATGCAAAAAATAGCTCAAAAAGTTCTAAAAGATTCTGTTAAATACTAGGGACATCGGAAGACATTGTAAGACAGGATACCTATAAAAATATTATGAGTCTTTGAAACTCTTTAGAACTCTTATGATATCTAAGGGTAGCGTGTAGATTCATTAAGAGTTCTCTAAAATTCTATTCAAATGAATATTTTACTATAATCTCGAATCATCCATGGAGGAGAAACCCTATAAATAGTGATGGAACGAGGGGGTGAATGAGGGAAGCACTCATCACCCCTAGATTTTTTATTGAACTCTTTAATATCATATAATATATTGAAAATTTTGGCGGGCAATTACATACAGACCACCCGAAACTACCTATTTGCAAATCAACAAACCTCTTTCATCCAATTTTCAAATTCTCACTCAAATATCAAAATTCGTCCTAAAACACCAACCTATATTTTTCAATTTTATCAAATTCTCAAATGATTTGATCGTGGCACGTGTAAATACACAAGTTCGATAGTTCAAAAAAATCACCTGGGTGCTTAATTTGAAAATATCAATATTTCGGGTGATTTGTATGTAATTATCCCAATATATACATCTAACATAAAGTGGGAGNACCTGGGTGCTTAATTTGAAAATATCAATATTTCGGGTGATTTGTATGTAATTATCCCAATATATACATCTACATAAAGTGGGAGAATATATTATTCAAATGTTGCAGGGCTATTTATATTTTCTAGTTAGCTCGCTAAACACTCCTATTTCATCAATAAACTTCAAAAAAATAGAATTACCCAACACCTAAACTTCAATTTTTACATACCACCTTATCTATGCTGAAAAGGTACTCTCACTTTTTAAAAGTTAAAAAAGGGATATTTTTCACGTGAAATGAAAGATTTGGGCGGTATAAATGTAAAAAAAGAACAGTTTAGCTCTTGGATATATAAATATATAGGAATTGAGTGGTATGTATGCAAATGACCCTATTTGTAAAAAAGAGTTATAAGTAAANGCTCTTGGATATATAAATATATAGGAATTGAGTGGTATGTATGCAAATGACCCTATTTGTAAAAAAGAGTTACAAGTAAAATCTGGCAAAACTGAGCAAACAAACTTTAGGCAATATTGGAATCATTCAGAATGATAAAGCCGTTACCTGATATGAAAACATCACTGAATTCATCCTCATCATAAACAAATTGAGGTGGGTCTGGTGAACCAATTCCCACAATGGTGCTTCCGCTGGTCCAAATATTTTCAGATCATAATTCTTGAATGATTAAAAAAGAAGACTAAACGACAAACATAAATCAATCAAATTATCATGTAGAAAAATACATGACATATATTAAGTAGCTAATAGTGGCCTTTTTCACAATTAAAAGGGTTGCATATGTCGTTTTTTTTTTACATTTGCATGCAAACCACAAAATTCTTATGTATTTACATATATAACACGTGGACTTTTGATTTTTACATTTATAACACTAAAATATTTTATATGAAATAAAAATGCCATTAAATAAACAATTGAAAAGTAAAATACAATTGTTTAAGCATAGGTGAAGTAGCATAGATGTAAAAATCAAGGTTAGGATTATAGTTAATAAAAATGTTCATTGGAAGCACCTAACACTTGGATTGTAGTTAATTGTCATATATATATCCTTTTTTTGCAGGGCATCTGCACGCATACCACACAAATCTTACTTATTTACCTATATGACATGTAAACTTTTGATTTTTACATTTATAACACTCAAATTGTTCATATCAAATCAAAAATGCCATTAAATAAACCATTTAAAGGTAAAGCACAATTGTTTAAGCACGGGCGAAGTGGCATAGATGTAAAAATCAAGGTTTGGATGTTAGATGTGTAAATACATGGGAATGGTGAGGTATGTATCTAAATATTCCTTTTTCTATGAAGATTTGGACAATTTAGCATTATCTATCACAAGAACTGATTGATCCGGCCGATGGATCAAGGGATCAGCACAAGTGTCAAGCAGTAAAAGAGGAAAATACATCAAATTTTCTACATGCAAATTAAGATGGGAATTTGTGCAAGAAATTTTTTAACCTTCCAGACATGAAAACGGCACTATACTGGCCACGCCCAGCAGCTAGCACACGTTGCTTCAACTTCTTCAAGGACGGCAAAACATCAAATGCAGGGGATTCTGGGTAGTAATGAAAATTAAACAAAAGGGAAAAAATGCATTTACATGCATATCACCCAATTCTTATGTATTTGCAAATCTAACACCTTTTGCATTTATACCAATCAAATCTTTCTTATCACATAAAAAATACCACAATTTTAACTTTCAAAAATGAAACACCTTTTCATTCATTGGTAAGGTGACATATATGCAAAAATTGAAGTTTACGTGCTAGATATGTAAATAGAGAATATTGAGCGGTATGTATTTACATCTTCCAAAGGAAGAATAAAAAATGATGAAGTAAAAGATTATTGAAGCAAGTGTCAAATTGAAAGGGAAAAAGAAGCATTGAATACCTAGATCATTTATGCAGACATCTTGAGATAGTCCATTTAGAGAAATCTTTTCTAGCAGAGTCAACGGGTCAACTGAACTAGTTTTACCAAGATGAAGTCGCTGCATAAAAATTTCACATCAGGGATTGCTTATGGTTTAGTGAGTAGTTTATAAATCTGTAGAAGTTTTTTCATGCCTCGTACACTTTGGCGGTTGGACATGCTTCTTGGGGCTTTATAAGAACCATTGGCAGGTCCTTGGGTAATGCAAAAGGAAGATCTTTAACAACCTGAAAAAAAATGATCAGCAGTTATTCAATCATTTCATTTCTTTTTTTTTTCAATAAGTAAATAAAATAAATCTTGTTGCCTTACTTGAACTTCTCGGGACATTCACGCGGTAAGAATTGTAATCATTAAAGCTATGATTTAAATATTCATGGAAATTCATACATGCTTGAAGAGGGAGATTTAAATATACANTACTTGAACTTCTCGGGACATTCACGCGGTAAGAATTGTAATCATTAAAGCTATGATTTAAATATTCATGGACATTCATACATGCTTGAAGAGGGAGATTTAAATATACACATACAATGGTGGAACCAGGAGGTAGCTCGTGGAGGCGCTTGCTATCCTTAGATTTTTACTAAACTCTTTAAGCGGTAATGAAAACTTTACCCCTTAACTTAAATATTTAATCATAATTTAATGCTAAATATATTTTTAATTTGATAAAATATTTATAATAGTTTAAAAAAACAGTCAAGGTGATAGAAGTTTTAAACTTAAATACTTATCAACCTTGATTTTTAATTTTTCCACCTCTCCCCTTAAATCTGATTCCGCAACTACATTGCATACCACTTAATTCCTATATTTTTATATGTTTAACACCTAAACTTCAATTTCTCCATATATGAAACCTTACTTATGCATGAAAAGGTGTATGTCACTTATTAAAATTTAAAAATATTAATATTTTTTATGTGATATGAAATATTTCAGTGATATAAAAGTAAAAAGTATTAAGTTTAGGTTTTAGATATGTAAATACATGAGAATTGAGTGGTATGTATGTAAATGCCCCAAATTATATTTGTAGATATACAGATAGCAAAATTGCCACAACTTCCCTTTCGACTAGATATAAGCAAACATAGCACACCGTCCTCATTTACGTTGACCATCTGATGATCCGATTAGGAGAGTAGATGTCTAAGATTCGACTTATGTTAAGAAAGGCAAAGGTAAACCTAGGAAAACTTGGGCTTACTGTATAAAAAATGACTTTATTTTAATAGAATTAAATAAAATATGACACTAAATAGGTAGCAATGGAAAAAAGGATTCATGTAGCCGATCCCATTTAGAGGGATTAAGGCTTTGTTGTCGTTGTTGTTGTATAGCACACCTTCCTCATTTCATCACCTAAACTTTAGAACAGCCCTATTCATTGTTTCAATTTCTCGTACTTGATGATTAAAAAATGAAGAGACGCATCAATAAGATACAAAGTTTGTAAACTGTGCTGAAATTGGTAATATAAATAAGGTCCCTTGCATCTTATAATAAAAAAGGCAATAGCTTGTAGCCAATAGTTTAAAAAAACCTAGGGAATAACCATTGAAACAAACAAAGGAAACAAAGGGGGGCATTTTAATTCGTACCACATAGTTCTGTATTCACACATCTAATATCGAAATATTCATATTTACATACAAACTACTCAAATCCTTAACATCACTTCAAAAGTATCTACATCACTTATCTTTTTTAGAGTGAAATACATCTTTACATGCATAAGTTTATAACACCAAGGTATCCTAAGTGTAAATATCAAACTTTGGANGTTTTAGATATGTAAATACATGAGAATTGAGTGGTATGTATGTAAATGCCCCAAATTATATTTGTAGATATACAGATAGCAAAATTGCCACAACTTCCCTTTCGACTAGATATAAGCAAACATAGCACACCGTCCTCATTTACGTTGACCATCTGATGATCCGATTAGGAGAGTAGATGTCTAAGATTCGACTTATGTTAAGAAAGGCAAAGGTAAACCTAGGAAAACTTGGGCTTACTGTATAAAAAATGACTTTATTTTAATAGAATTAAATAAAATATGACACTAAATAGGTAGCAATGGAAAAAAGGATTCATGTAGCCGATCCCATTTAGAGGGATTAAGGCTTTGTTGTCGTTGTTGTTGTATAGCACACCTTCCTCATTTCATCACCTAAACTTTAGA
>JXCR01074631.1:135756-147052 GCA_002079205.1 Phalaenopsis hybrid cultivar | reverse complement strand
AAAAGTTAAGCAACTGCTTCTATACAGTTATCCCAGTTAGATTGACAATTCTAACTCTTAAGAATGCCAGTAAAAGAAACTTAAAGTGGAACAAAAGAGGAATAAGAAATGTGTCTCACCAAATTTTTATCATCAACTGGAACTCCCGCCACATTAGTTGACAGGCGATCCTTTGTCTTTAATGGTGACAAGGAGAATTTAATCGTATCTCCTAAACTGATTACCTGGTATCTTAAACAAGGAACATGGTATTCCAGCATAAAATTTCTGACAAACAGCTCAAATTCTACGTAATTTATGACCTCTGCCGAAACTCATAAGTTACAAATTAACGCTATAAGAAACACCGTTAAAACACCGGAACGATGATCAGACGAATTAAAAGGAAAATAACTGATCTATGTGTATCATTAGCGTTATAGTAATTTCTTCTACTAACTCAAGAAATCCAATTCTAATTAAAGAAATACAATTACATGAAACAAAGAGGCCAAATCATGAAACCCGTCATTCCTCTTTCCAGTTATCCTCAAGAAAACATTAATCTGCACGATAAAATCCGTCAAAATCAGCACAAAACAGAAGCCTCAAATCGCTGTGTCGAAAATTAAAATTTAAAAGCTCGAGTTGTGATTACCTTACACGGCGAGAATAGGGTCAACGTAGAAAGCTTGGTGTTATCATCTACTTCACCCTCCAGTCTACTAAACCTCTCCTCCGGATCATAAACAATCTTAAATCCACCCCCACCGAAAACAGAATCGAATCAATCGATGCGAAAGAGCATCCACCAAAAGAAAGTTCTGACAGTAATTAAAAAAGAAATGCGTACCTCCACTTGCCTCCTCCCAGCTTCTGCTGCACAAGGGAGGATTCTACCATACTTGTTCCCGCTGACCTCAGACCAAGATTTGATAGAGTGATGACCATGTCTAAAGATCGAGGGGGTATTCCCTCTTCGGGGTAGTGAAGCAGTTCTTCCCGAGCATGAGAACGATGAAATTAGATGATTAGAGAAAGAGGCCATTGTTAGGAGAAAAGCTGAGAAGAGTAGTGAGTTCTGCTATGAAGCAGGGAGGTTGGGTCTGTGTGGGGTGCCGGTTCAGGCATTCCAGGGAGCGCTTATTCGGTACACCTAAGCCCCCCAATCATTAAGCCACTTAATAAATAGGTCTGTCAAAAAATATCTTTGTTCGCGAACAGCTAGCTCGTATTCGGCTCGTTCGTTAAGTAAACGAGCCGAACACAGACAATTTTTTAAAGCTCGAATCATTAACAAGCCGAACATGAACAACTCCTTGTTCGGCTCGTTTTAGCTCGAAATAAAAAAANCTGAGAAGAGTAGTGAGTTCTGCTATGAAGCAGGGAGGTTGGGTCTGTGTGGGGTGCCGGTTCAGGCATTCCTGGGAGCGCTTATTCGGTACACCTAAGCCCCCCAATCATTAAGCCACTTAATAAATAGGGCTGTCAAAAAAAATTTTTGTTCGTGAACAGCTCGTATTTGAATGGTTCGTTAAGTAAATGAGCCGAACACAGACAAATTTTTAAAGCTCGAATTATTAACAAGCCGAAGATGAACAACTTCTTGTTCGCTCGTGTTCGGCTCGTTTTAGCTCGAAATAAAAAAATTATATAATTATTTATATAATAATATATTACATATATTATTTATATAATAATATATTATATATATTTATGTTTAAGTTTAAATCATAACACTTTATGTGACAATGTGGTTAGTGCGTTCTTTTGTATATATTTGATCCAGGTTCGAATCTCACACTTTTACCTTCATGCGAACACGAACACAAATATTTTAATCGAGCCAAACACGAACACGTTGTTCACAAGCCGATTTCGAACACGAGCCGCTTTCAAACACGAACTATTTCGAACGAGCCGAACACGAGCCAAGCCTGAACTCTCTCAAACTCGTCTCGTCTACAACCCTATTAATAAATATCATTTTAAAAAAAATTTAAAATTTTTAAAATTTTAAAATGGATCTACTTTCATAGCTTTTAAGAGAATGATTGTTTTTTTATTGGGTGACTGTATTGTCCGTGCGGTCACCGTATGAAATAATTTTTAATACAAATAGTGCAAAAAAAGATGTATTTCGTAATGGGGCATTTACAAGCATCTCACACATTATTTTGTAAATTTACATATGTCATACATAAACTTTCATATTTATATACACACCACTCAAATTTTTAGCACAAGTTTATATGGACAAGTTTATGTAAATTGCCTTGAATTATTATGGACATTGACACGGGTAAAATAAAATTGTGATCACTAAGGGAAGACATCATCACATTAACAGCAGCATAAGAAGTGGAGTGGAGCTTTCTCGGTGGCACGGGTCCATCGTGAGCGCGGACGGCTCCATTAGACCTGTCTCGTAGATACATGATCCCCGCGGTCGCGATTTTGACAGCTAGTGAAACCTTCCTATTTCAATTGTTTCTCTTTTTGTTTTAATTATTTCCCGTTGTTTTTCTTTTTTATTTTTTATTGCGGTTATTTCTTATTGTGAAGAATTTGTATATATTTCTTTTTTGTTAATTTATGATTGACAAACTTTTCTCTATAACTTATTCTCACAAGTGTTGTAAAATCTTTCCTTTTCAAGTAAGGTATGTAGCTTACCTAGAAACATATGGTGGATCCCTCTTGACATGCTTTCCTCGTTGATTCACTATTTGCTCATTGTTCTATGTCGGGCAGTCGTCGAACACCCTTCCAGTTGTTGGTTACAATAGAAATTCATAGCTTTGTTGCCCTTGGTTCATTGCACAACTTCGTGCATGTTGATTTTTCACCGACCTACATCCTCCCACTCCCGCTACCTCCTCTACAACTTCCCTAACACCCTTCGGTGTTTCATCATATCTTTTAAGAACTATAGAACAATATCAGCTAGTATCAAAACTTCTCGAATGTGGTTGACAGAACAAATGCCACCAAGGAGAAACTCTCAATGAGATGCTCATAAAATTATCATGGATGACATGCAACGTAAAATCATCCAATCGCAACAGAGGATCATTGATATTGAAAGAACAAAACATGTGGAAAATCACTCATAGCAACAACGATGACAACCCAGGCGAAGGAGATGAAGAAAACCCTTTCCACCAAGAGCTTCAAGTGAAGTAGTCGAAACCGTCCAATTCGACATTCAGTACAGGGGGAGAGGTGGGAATTTTGGGAGCAAATGTGGATTTATCAATTTTTTTTATGGTAGCATGGATACATACGAGTTTAAGTAGCTCCATATGATGGAATGAGTCTTTTAGTGCAACGATATTGCAACTGACATGAGGGTAAATCTAGTTTCCATCAAGCTAAAAAATAGCGTGTCTTTATGGTGATAAAATTTAAATCGGCTGCATTAGCATGAAGGTAAAAGCAAAATTACTACATAGTTCAATATGACGAGTGAGATGCAATGTAAGTGTCTACCTGCACATTGAAAACATGACATGTTAGTGAGGCTCCACCATTTACAACAGAAATATCTTTCAATAAATGAGTACACACATGAATCGAGTAGCTTATGCTGAAGTGATAGCTAATAGAGCTCGAGGAGAACACTATAGCCTGTTAACTTGAGGGATTTATATTGTCTATATTGACAACGTGATTTAGTTACAACCCTATTATACATTACATGATGTTCAAGCCCTCAACTTGATGATGGAGAAATAACATCACAATGTCAGTTCCACACCACCTTTCATGTAGGATTTGACAACTAGATCGTGTGACAGCAACACACCAAATATAGTACCCAAACCTACCGGTCATGAAGAGAAATCAACACATGATAAAAGAAGGAATGATCATACTAATATCCCCAAACTTTTTTCAGCAAAAAAGTATTCTGAATATCATGGCTACTGGAATATTTCATCCAACTGTCTGAACAGGAGAGTAATATGTGTTATTAAGCATGGTGCAAACGTGTCATGGAGGAAGTCGAAAGTGAAGACCATAAGAGGAGAGTGGGGATAAGTGTCAGCTAAATACATGTTGTTTGTGGTTTGACGAGTTCTCTATACCGACCCTAAGAGGGATCATCAATGCCTTGGGCATAATATCTTCCATACGCATTGTACTGTAAATGGGAAGGTGTGCATCATCATCATAAATTGATGTAGCTGTGAAAATGTGGTATATATTTTGATGATGAATAGTTTGAACATTTCTACACAAAAGCATTGCCAATCATACATCTCGATACACAACAATCCAGAGGAAGAGCACTTATAACATTTGTGTTGAGTCTTTTTCATTCTTCAAACAAAGCAACTATATGGCCATCCAAAGAAGTGCCACTCTCTTACATCACACGAGTGCTTTTTAGGATTCATTGATTTAGTTGTTGGGACTTAGATGAATCCAATAAAGATTTAGGTTATTGTAGCTTGACCCATATTCAAATCGTATACTCACACATGCTAGTTTCATAGTTAGGCTTATTTCTACGAGAGGTTTATTATAAATTTTAGCTTGATTGGGGTAACTTGAACAAAGTTTCTCAAGTTATATATATTTTCTTAGTTAGATGACACTCGTACTGGTTTTGATACTTTGAAGAAACAGGTGCTCATGCCCCCATTCTCGTACTCCCACATATCAATCAAGTATATGAGATAGAGTGTGACGCCTCTATCTTAGAAATGGGAGCAATACCAAGTAAAAAGGGGACACCCACTTGTTTTCTTTAGTGAAAATTTGAATTATTAAAGGTATAAAAAAATACTCTACCTACGATAAATAGTTTTATGTTATAGTAAGATCCCTTAGTCACTTGAGTCATTATCTATTGATAAATGAATTTACTCTTTATACTGACCACGAGGCCTTTATATTATTGAATATCATAATAAGCTAAATGACAAATACGCCTCATAGGTTAAATTTCTTTTCTTCATTTTGTACTCAAATATAAAACAGGAAGTCAAAACAAAGCAATTGTTGCATTGAGTCATTGCCACTTATTACTCACCGTGACATAGTCTAAGTTTATTGAATTTTATGTGCTAAAAGACTTGTATGTAGCTGACGAGAATTTCCATGAAAATTGGATGCGATGTTAGGATGGTCATGTAAGCAATACCACAAATATGACAGATACATATTCTTTAAGAACACATGTTGCATTCTTCAGAGTTCACTCCAATAGAACATTTTGCAGGAGCATCACAGTGGGGGTTGACATGCCATTTTTGCATAGATGCGACCCTCTCCATAGCAAAAGAGAACTTTTACTAGGCCAAATCGATATGAGCTGTGAAGAGACACATTAATTATTGCAGGTTATGCCACTTGACAAAGACCTGAGGGTAAAATTTAGGTCTTTACAATCCCCTTTCCGTTGTGGAGGCAACTTGGTTGGACAAGATGTGAATTTTGTTGCGAGCTTACCCCAAACATAGTAGAGTAAGGATTTTGGTTGTAGTAGTTTGTTTTTCTAAGATGCCGCATTTTATTCCTTCTCATAAGTCGATGTATGAATGCAATATTACAGTTTTGTACTTCAAGGAGGTTGTTCGTGGTCATAGGATACTCATAAACATCTTTTTGAACAAGTATGTGAAATTGTCAGTCACTTTTAGAGAATTTTATGAGTGCAGATTTGGCACGAAGCTCGAGTTTAGTTCAACATCTCACCCTCAGATAGTTGGATAGGCTGAGTATATGAACTGTTGTATGGAAAAATCTTTTTAGATGTTTCACCAGGCAGTGAGATTAAATTTTTCCCCAAGTAGAGTTTGCATACAAGCACTCTACTAGTAAATTCACTAATCACATCCCTTCCCTTTTAAGATTGTATACAGGAAAATCCTCTTACCCACATGAAGTTAGTATCAAAATTAGTCTCTATTCAGCTTAGCACTGATACAGAGGATTGAGTTAAGAACAATCAAACCTTACACAAGCAGGCTAGGAATGAAATTGTCAAGCAAACTCTAAGTATTAGAAATAGGCTACCAAGTCCAGGAAGGCGACATAATATGGATTCAACTGAACTGGGAGTGTTTTCATGCAAGTTCATTTGGATAGGCCAGGCCTATAAATGATGGCCCATTTATGATTGTTAAGAAAATTAATGACAACGCCTACAAAATGGACAATATCAGAGGACTATTATATTTATTTTACTTTTAATGTTATCGATTTATCGACATAATAGGAGGGCCCGATTATTTCTTGAGAACAGAGTGAAGCCTTTCCTACCCAGGGAGAGTGACGTGGGACACATCCATCACGTGCGTAGAAAGCCGAGTTCAACTGATTCTGCGATTATGAGATTCTCATGATCACAAGATTAACAGTGAGGGAAGCCTTCCGATTTCAGTTGTGTCCTTTTTTATCTTTTAGTTCTTTATCATTTATTTTCTTTTTCATTATTTTATGATTTAGGTCATTTCTTATTAAAAAAATTTTATATATTTATTTTCCGTTGTTTTAATTTCAAGTTTTGGCTGATTTATGAACTTGATAAACTTTTGTATGAAAACTTATCTCAATCTATTAAACTTAAATGAAAATATGACACTTAATAGGATGCAATGGGGAAAAAAGATTGACGTAGTCGACCCCACTTAGTGGGATAAAGACTTGTTGCTATAATGAAATTGATAGACTTTTGTTTGAACCCTGCCCATTTGGAGTTATTGTTCTCCTTCTGATAACCATTGAACGCTCTTCCAACTGCTGGTTCCAAAACTTTGACGCCTCTAGTTCGCTTTCCAAGCTCATGCACACTATTTTTTTCGACCCACATCCTTCCACTCTTACTACCCCTTATACAACTTCCCTAACACCCTTCGACATTCCATCACACCTTATAGGGACCTTAGAAGGCTAGGACGATGCCACTAGGGCAACTTATCAATAAGATAAAAAAACAAAATTGTGATAGAGCTAATGGAATTAAGAAGGTGATAGATTGTGTAAATATTGAAATTATATATTAAATATGTAAATTAAAAGGTTTTAGTGATTTTGCATATTAAATATGCAACTTATAACAATATTTAGTATATTCTATCTTTGGTAAGAGGCATGCATAATGCTCATAATGATTAAGAAAATATATATATAATTACAGACATTTTATTTAAAGGTACGTTTATAAAGTTATCACGTATAAATGATATTTTCACTAATATAAAAATAAATAAAGAAGTGGGATTCGCATGCGAGATATGTATCACATAAAATTTAAATATTTATAAATTTAGAGTTTAAAATTTGATATTTAATTATATAATATATTGTAGTCCAATCGCGTTAAAAATATATGCATGTGAAGACATATTTTAATTTAAAAAAAAACTAATACTAATGATATTTTATATGTAGTTTAAAGATTTGGCCGTAATGTCATTAATTTAGGTGTGTGTGTGTCTATATAAATATATATAACATGAATCTCAAAACCGTTTTTGAGCAAATAATGTTCAAATTTAAATTATAAATTATCGAGAAATCTATTTTCAACAAACTTACAACTAAATTGACTATTTCGAGGAGACTACACAACAATACCAAATTTAGTTAAATTTGAGTCAAATTAAGTCTTGATTGAGTTATTTGGCCAATTTAAATTATAAATTATCGAGAAATATGTTTTCAACAAACTTACAACTAAATTGACTATTTCGAGGAGACTACACAATAATACCAAATTTAGTTAAATTTGAGTCAAATTAAGTCTTGATTGAGTTATTTGGCCATTTTTTAAAGCTTATGGTGCTAAGTTTAAAGGTCAAACATATTTCAAATCTGACAAGTTTATGGATAAAACAAGCGTCTCAACGAGATGAGTCCAACGAGCCCAAGATCGCTCAATTTTGACATCGTTGATAGACTCTGCTGTTCATAAAATACTGCCAAATTGAGTGAATCTCTTCAGATCATCCAATGAAGTGGTCTGAACTACTTTCTTATTTGCAGGGATGTCACTCTTAAACTTTATAAATAGAGTCATACTCCCTTTGTGAAGAGTGACTTAGGACTTAAAGAAGAAGAATAGCTTTGTTTGTATTTGGTTTGCAAAGAATGAGTTGAATTCCAATACTCGATGAACACTTCATCCTCCTACAACCACTGATCATCGTCAACAATCACCCACCGCTTGCAATAAGCACCACATGCAATCACAATGTATGTTGGAACATCCAAGTCACACATTACAAAGAAAAGCAACAGCTAAAGGAGGTGTGCATCGTTTTGAACGTTTTGCATCAACACATTGAAGACGGTGCACTCAAGTTTTAACGACTACTCCTAATTACAATCACTCGCAACAATTATATAACAATATTGTACATTGAAGAACTGTGTCATTTCCTGTCTGTTGGACAATGACATGTACATGAAATCACTAACTCACAATGAATTGTTACAGATGGGCTATACTCAATGATTTTTTTCTTTTCAGATTTTTCACATAAAAATTTTAATTGTCTCTATTTTTTAATTTTTATCTTCTCAATGTGTATCAAACTTTTATACAGCATATTATCACTGTACCACCCAACTATTTAAAATACGAATAACAAAGTTTTTCGAACACAAAAAACACACACACACACACGGTTAGCGTCCAAATGTACTAGTGGTTCCGCTTGGCTTCTCAAATCTGCAGACGATCACTAGTTGCCGAGGAAGACGAGAGGTGGAGAAATGTATCCGGCCTCAGCTTCCTCCATTTTCATTTCACCTCCATCAGTCAACTTGCAAAGAAGACCTGCATTGCCTTCCATCAAATCTTTCCCGTCCAAAAATTCTTCGAAATCATTTCCTTTCCATCACTCTCCTCCGAAAACCCTAAGATGCTTCTCTCGGAAACAAGCCACGGAAGAATTCGAAAGGCTCTTCTCGAATTTGAACCAAGCAACGATGAAAAGAGAGCCAGGTTTACCTTCCAATCTCTAATTCCATTCATTTGTTTCCATTCTTCCNTCACTCTCCTCCGAAAACCCTAAGATGCTTCTCTCGGAAACAAGCCACGGAAGAATTCGAAAGGCTCTTCTCCAATTTGAACCAAGCAACGATGAAAAGAGAGCCAGGTTTACCTTCCAATCTCTAAATCCATTCATTTGTTTCCATTCTTCTTTTTCTAGATTAAGAATTGAGCTGGACTTGCTGTTGCTTTTCAGGCAGCATAACCAGCGCCATCTTTCTGGTGGCTGGAACCACGGTATGCTTTTTTTTTCTTGCTTGCGCATTAAATTTTTATTAAAAAATGTTCTATTATATAAATATACCTATATTTATTTTAGGAGAAGCACATTGTTTAGGGACGTCTTGTTGTTTTCTAGCAAATTTGTACCCAAAGTTGTTTACTGTTTATAGGTAGGCGCGGGTATACTAGCAATCCCTGCGGTTACACAAGAAGCTGGCTTTCTGGCCTCCGCAATAACATGCATCCTTTGTTGGATTTATATGGTAAGATTCTGACCATAAATTTAGCAATANAATATACCTATATTTATTTTAGGAGAAGCACATTGTTTAGGGACGTCTTGTTGTTTTCTAGCAAATTTGTACCCAAAGTTGTTTACTGTTTATAGGTAGGCGCGGGTATACTAGCAATCCCTGCGGTTACACAAGAAGCTGGCTTTCTGGCCTCCGCAATAACATGCATCCTTTGTTGGATTTATATGGTAAGATTCTGACCATAAATTTAGCAATCTTTTCTTCTATTAGCGGTGTGTAAAATTTGATGAAACAGTTTTTTCATGGGCATCTGTTTGCATGAGAATGAACGGAAAATCAGCTATTGTTTGCTTGGTTGAGAATATTTGTAACTGCTTGGTGATGTTAATCTGCAGGTGGTGACAGGATTATTGATTGCTGAGGTAAATCTGAACACAATGTGCGAGCTTGGCTCTGGAGGTGTATCACTGGTAAATCATCATTCTTTTCGAAGCAATATTTAGAAGGATACCACTTAATTCTTATATATTTTTGTGTCTAACTCCGAAACTTCAATTTTTACTTTCATGTCACCTTATATATGCATAAAAAAGACACATTTAACTTTTTAAAAGTTAACATGGCGGCATTTTTGATGTGATNATTAGCGGTGTGTAAAATTTGATGAAACAGTTTTTTCATGGGCATCTGTTTGCATGAGAATGAACGGAAAATGAGCTATTGTTTGCTTGGTTGAGAATATTTGTAACTGCTTGGTGACGTTAATCTGCAGGTGGTGACAGGATTATTGATTGCTGAGGTAAATCTGAACACAATGTGCGAGCTTGGCTCTGGAGGTGTATCACTGGTAAATCATCATTCTTTTCGAAGCAATATTTAGAAGGATACCACTTAATTCTTATATATTTTTGTGCTAACACCGAAACTTCAATTTTTACATTCATGTCACCTTATATATGCATAAAAAAGACACATTTAACTTTTTAAAAGTTAACATAGCGGCATTTTCGATGTGAGAAGAAAGATTTGAGCGTTATGAATGTAAAAATAAAAGTTTAGGTGTTAGATAAGTAAATACATAAGAATTGAATGCCCTATTTTGAATTGCTTATCCTATGATTTTATATTTACGAAGTCTAAACTGTGCCTGCTAGTTTTTTTTATTCTTTCTTCTATATGCCATTTGCCCATTTATGTGATTTTTAGTTGGTATATGCAACTTCTTATTTTGGGTATATCTATATTTAACAGATGAACTTTATCTCAGTTGCAATCTGGACTCTTTCATGTGAAGTTAATATGAGAAATTATGAATGGAGGAAGAATGGGGAGTATGTTTTTTATTCCTTAATTGTTTTGCATTCCCGTG
Source organism: Phalaenopsis hybrid cultivar (assembly GCA_002079205.1). NCBI lineage: Eukaryota > Viridiplantae > Streptophyta > Magnoliopsida > Asparagales > Orchidaceae > Phalaenopsis > Phalaenopsis hybrid cultivar. The sequence goes on along the minus strand of JXCR01074631.1, from coordinate 136,218 downwards.
CCACCATCACTTCTATTTTCTTCCTTGGATTTAGAAGGGCGATTTCATACTTGTTGAATTCTTTTGGGACGCGAGGTCCTATATAATTTGTGAACGCATACAATTCGGGAGCGATAACAGAGTAAAATGAAGGGGGGGATTTTAGAGTATTTTGGCAGTGCAAGATTGAGAGAGGGTGAGAGAGAGAGTAGAAAAAAAAAAAAACGTCCCCTTATTTTAGCTCTTTTTATTTATATACTCAGTAGATTATGTACTCTTGCAGGAGTCTACAAAATAATCATAAAATTAGATTATAGGCTATGTAGTAGGGGACTTAAGCACATTGAGAAGATTGCTTATTGTTGACCTCATTTTTGTGAGGTCTTTTCTTCTCCTCCTTAGAGTCTAGGTTCTAGCTCTAGAAATCCCTATGGACCATCTTAGAAAACTAGAATTGAGACTCACCCTTCTAGAAGCTCCAGC
>JXCR01074631.1:115346-134762 GCA_002079205.1 Phalaenopsis hybrid cultivar | reverse complement strand
TTTATGGTTGCTCGTATCTTTATTAGAAGATCAACTTCTTTCCTTACCACATATCACTTATGATTTTCATATATATTAGAGTTGGTTTCAAGATAGAGCGATTCATGATTTTTTATTGGTTTGATATTCAACTTGTTCACACTGCTCTATAAGGTGAATGAAATACGAGGAAACTTTTAGCATCATATATCTCATAGGAATCTTGCAAATCCTGGATCTCTTCGGTTTTCATTATTGCATGCTCTATTCATGCTAAGTTGAGGGCCACCATTTCACTTTCTTTCTTGCAATTAAGTTCATTCGAATTATGGAGAAAATTCACCTCTTATTTTGAATGACTAATTTTGGATATAATTGGGAAGTTTTTTTTTTTATTTTTANAGAGGGATTAAGGCTTTGTTGTCGTTGTTGTTGTATAGCACACCTTCCTCATTTCATCACCTAAACTTTAGACCAGCCCTATTCATTGTTTCAATTTCTCTTACTTGATGATTAAAAAATGAAGAGACGCATCAATAAGATACAAAGTTTGTAATCTGTGCTGAAATTGGTAATATAAATAAGGCCCCTTGCATGTTATAATAAAAAAGGCAATAGCTTGTAGCCAATAGTTTAAAAAAACCTAGGGAATAACCATTGAAACAAACAAAGGAAACAAAGGGGGGCATTTTAATTCGTACCACATAGTTCTGTATTCACACATCTAATATCAAAATATTCATATTTACATACAAACTACTCAAATCCTTAATATCACTTCAAAAGTATCTACATCACTTATCTTTTTTAGAGTGAAATACATCTTTACATGCGTAAGTTTATAACACCAAGGTATCCTAAGTGTAAATATCAAACTTTGGGTGTTACATAAGTAAATACATAAAAATTATGTGGAATTCATGTAAATTTCCCGTAAAAAAATCAAGGTAACTTTCAATTAACAATTATATGCACCAAATTGGATAAAGAAACATATAACATAATGAAGTTAAGATCTTTGCATACCTCTCCCCGACCGGTACAATATGCGGCCCCATTTGAGAAAAAAAAAGGAATGTCTGAACCAATTTCACCTGACCAATCCTGAAGCTCTTTTTCAGTAACAAGAAAACCACTGAAATGGTTGGCAGCCCATAAAGCAGTTGCCGCGTTACTACTTCCACCACCAAGCCCAGCACCAGTAGGAACTTTTTTGTCAAGCTCGATCTATATGATTCATAGAAGATCAAACAATACAAAACAAGAATAAGGAAAACTATTATGTAAAGATAATTCATAATTAAGCAAATCCACAGGCTGGTTAGAATTCCTATTTGATGACAATACCTGTAAGAAATTGTTTGTCCCCGTCTTCTTCCTGTAAAGATTGAGAGCTCTGATTATCTGCAAAAGCATGGAAAAGTTAAGCAACTGCTTCTATACAGTTATCCCAGTTAGATTGACAATTCTAACTCTTAAGAATGCCAGTAAAAGAAACTTAAAGTGGAACAAAAGAGGAATAAGAAATGTGTCTCACCAAATTTTTATCATCAACTGGAACTCCCGCCACATTAGTTGACAGGCGATCCTTTGTCTTTAATGGTGACAAGGAGAATTTAATCGTATCTCCTAAACTGATTACCTGGTATCTTAAACAAGGAACATGGTATTCCAGCATAAAATTTCTGACAAACAGCTCAAATTCTACGTAATTTATGACCTCTGCCGAAACTCATAAGTTACAAATTAACGCTATAAGAAACACCGTTAAAACACCGGAACGATGATCAGACGAATTAAAAGGAAAATAACTGATCTATGTGTATCATTAGCGTTATAGTAATTTCTTCTACTAACTCAAGAAATCCAATTCTAATTAAAGAAATACAATTACATGAAACAAAGAGGCCAAATCATGAAACCCGTCATTCCTCTTTCCAGTTATCCTCAAGAAAACATTAATCTGCACGATAAAATCCGTCAAAATCAGCACAAAACAGAAGCCTCAAATCGCTGTGTCGAAAATTAAAATTTAAAAGCTCGAGTTGTGATTACCTTACACGGCGAGAATAGGGTCAACGTAGAAAGCTTGGTGTTATCATCTACTTCACCCTCCAGTCTACTAAACCTCTCCTCCGGATCATAAACAATCTTAAATCCACCCCCACCGAAAACAGAATCGAATCAATCGATCCGACAGAGCATCCACCAAAAGAAAGTTCTGACAGTAATTAAAAAAGAAATGCGTACCTCCACTTGCCTCCTCCCAGCTTCTGCTGCACAAGGGAGGATTCTACCATACTTGTTCCCGCTGACCTCAGACCAAGATTTGATAGAGTGATGACCATGTCTAAAGATCGAGGGGGTATTCCCTCTTCGGGGTAGTGAAGCAGTTCTTCCCGAGCATGAGAACGATGAAATTAGATGATTAGAGAAAGAGGCCATTGTTAGGAGAAAAGCTGAGAAGAGTAGTGAGTTCTGCTATGAAGCAGGGAGGTTGGGTCTGTGTGGGGTGCCGGTTCAGGCATTCCTGGGAGCGCTTATTCGGTACACCTAAGCCCCCCAATCATTAAGCCACTTAATAAATAGGGCTGTCAAAAAAAATTTTTGTTCGTGAACAGCTCGTATTTGAATGGTTCGTTAAGTAAATGAGCCGAACACAGACAAATTTTTAAAGCTCGAATTATTAACAAGCCGAAGATGAACAACTTCTTGTTCGCTCGTGTTCGGCTCGTTTTAGCTCGAAATAAAAAAATTATATAATTATTTATATAATAATATATTACATATATTATTTATATAATATTATATTATATATATTTATGTCTAAGTTTAAATCATAACACTTTATGTGACAATGTGGTTAGTGTGTTTTTTTGTATATATTTGATCCAGGTTCTAATCTCACACTCTACATCAATTTTTCTTAATTCAAGTTTAACGAGTCAAATTCGAGCCGAACACGAACACAAATATTTTAATCGAGCCAAACACGAACACGTTGTTCACGAGCCGATTTCGAACACGAGCCGCTTTCGAACACGAGCTATTTCGAACGAGCCGAACACGAGCCAAGCCTGAACTCTCTCAAGCTCGGCTAGTTTACAACTCTATTAATAAATATCAGTTTAAAAAAAATTTAAAAATTTTTAAAATTTTAAAATGGATCCACTTTCATAGCTTTTAAGGGAATGATTGTTTTTTATTGGGTGACTGTATTGTCCGTGCGGTCACCGTATAGAATAATTTTTAATGCAAATAGTGCAAAAAAAGATGTATTTCTTAATGGGGCATTTACAAGCATCTCACACATTATTTTATAAATTTACATATGTCATACATAAACTTTCATATTTATATACACACCACTCAAATTTTTAGCACAAGTTTATATGGACAAGTTTATGTAAATTGCCTTGAATTATTATGGACATTGACACGGGTAAAATAAAATTGTGATCACTAAGGGAAGACATCATCACATTAACACCAACATAAGAAGTGGAGTGGAGCTTTCTCGGTGGCACGGGTCCATCGTGAGGGCGGACGGCTACATTCGACCTGTCTCGTAGATACATGATCCCCGCGGTCGCGATTTTGACAGCTAGCGAAACCTTCCTATTTCAATTGTTTCTCTTTTTGTTTTAATTATTTACCGTTGTTTTTCTTTTTTATTTTTTATTGAGGTTATTTCTTATTTTGAAGAATTTGTATATATTTATTTTTTGCTATTTGGATTTCAGTTTTTTTGTTAATTTATGATTGATAAACTTTTCTCTATAACTTATTCTCACAAGTGTTGTAAAATCTTTCATTTTCAAGTGATGTATGTAGCTTACCTAGAAACATATGGTGGATCCCTCTTGACATGCTTTCCTCGTTGATTCACTATTTGCTCATTGTTCTATGTCGGGCAGTCGTCGAACACCCTTCTAGTTGTTGGTTACAATAGAAATTCATAGCTTTGTTGCCCTTGGTTCATTGCACAGCCCCGTGCATGTTGATTTTTCATCGACCTACATCCTCCCACTCCCTCTACCTCCTCTACAACTTCCCTAACACCCTTCGGTGTTCCATCATATCTTTTAAGAACTATTGAACAATATCAGCTGGTATCAAAACTTCTCGAATGTGGTTGACAGAACAAATGCCACCAAGGAGAAACTCTCAATGAGATGCTTATAAAATTATCATGGATGACATGCAGCGTAAAATCATTCAATCGCAACAGAGGATCAATGATATTAAAAGAACAAAACACGTGGAAAATCACTCATAGCAACAACGATGACAACCCAAGTGAAGGAGATGAAGAAAACCCTTTCCACCAAGAGCTTCAAGTGAAGTAGTCGAAACCGTCCAATTCAACATTCAGTGCAGGGGGAGAGGTGGGAATTTTGTGAGCAAATGTGGATTTATCAAATTTTTTTATGGTAGCATGGATACATACAAGTTTAAGTAGCTCCATATGATGGAATGAGTCTTTTAGTACAACGATATTGCAACTGACAAGAGGGTAAATCTAATTGCCATCAAGCTAAAAAATAGTGTGTCTTTATGGTGATAAAATTTAAATCGGTTGCATCAGCATGAAGGTAAAAGCAAAATTACTACATAGTTCAATATGACGAGGGAGATGCAATGTAAGTGTCTACCTGCACATTGAAAATATGACATGTTAGTGAGGCTCCACCATTTACAATAGAAATATCTTTCAATAAAGGAGTACACACATGAATCGAGTAGCTTACGCTGAAGTGATAGCTAATAGAGGAGAACATTATAGCCTGCTATCTTGAGGGATTTATATTGTCTATATTGGCAACGTGATTTAGTTACAACCCTATTATACATTACATGATGTTCAAGCCCTCAACTTGATGATGGAGAAATAACATCACAACGTCAGTTCCACACCACCTTTCATGTAGGATTTGACAACTAGATCGTGTGACAACAACACACCAAATATAGTACCCAAACCTACCAGTCGTGAAGAGAAATCAACACATGATAAAAGGAGGATTGATCATACTAATATCCCCAAACTTTTTTCAGCAAAAAAGTATTCTGAATATCATGGCTACTGGAATATTTCATCCAACTGTCTGAACAGGAGAGTAATATGTGTTATTAAGCATGGTGCAAACGTGTCATGGAGGAGGTCGAAAGTGAAGACCATAAGAGGAGAGTAGGGAGAAGTGTCAGCTAAATACATGTCATGGTGAGATGTTTGTGGTTTGACGAGTTCTCTATAACGAGCCTAAGAGGGATCATCCATGCCTTAGGCATAATATCTTTCATACGCATTGTACTGTAAAAGGGAAGGTGTGCATCATCATCATAAATTGACGTAGCTGTGAAAATGTAGTATATATGTTGATGATGAATAGTTTGAACATTTCTACACAAAAGCATTGCCAATCATACATCTCGATACACAACAATCCAGAGGAAGAGCACTTATAACATTTGTGTTGAGTCTTTTTCATTCTTTTATATTATTGAATATTCATAATAAGCTAAATGACAAACACGCCTCATGGGTTAAATTTCTTTTCTTCATTTTGTACTCAAATATAAAACAGGAAGTCAAAACAAAGCAATTGTTACATTGAGTCGTTGTCACTTATTACTCATCGTGACATGGTCTAAGTTTATTGAATTTTAAGTGCTAAAAGACTTATATGTAGCTGACGATAATTTCCATGAAAATTGGATGCGATGTTAGGATGGTCATGTAAGCAATACCACAAATATGACAGATACATATTCTTTAAGAACACATGTTGCATTCTTCAGAGTTCACTCCAATAGAACATTTTGCAGGAGCATCACAGTGGGGGTTGACATGCCATTTTTGCATAGATACGACCCTCTCCATAGCAAAAGAGAACTTTTACTAGCCCAAATTGATATGAGATGTGAAGATACATATTAGATATTGCAGGTTATGCCACTTGGCAAAGATCTGAGGGTAAAATTTAGGTCTTTGCAATTCCCTTTCCGTTATGGAGGCAACTTGGTTGGACAAGGTGTGAATTTTGTGGCGAGCTTACCCCAAACATAGTAGAGTAAGGATTTTATCATGGTTGTAGTAGTTTGTTTTTCTAAGATGCCGCATTTTATTCCTTCTCATAAGTCGATGTATGAATGCAATATTACAGTTTTGTACCATAAGGAGGTTGTTCGTGGTTATGGGATACTCATAAACATCTCTTCGAACAAGTATGTGAAATTGTCAGTCACTTTTAGAGAATTTTATGAGTGCAGATTTGGCACTAAGCTTGAGTTTAGTTCAACATCTCACCCTCAAATAGTTGGATAGGGTGAGTCTATGAACGTTTGTATGGAAAAATCTTTTTAGATGCTTCACCAGGCAGTGAGATTAAATTTTTCCCCAAGTAGAGTTTGCATACAACCACTCTACTAGTCAATTCACTAATCACATCCCTTCCCTTTTAAGATTGTATACAGGAAAATCCTCCTACCCACATGAAGTTAGTATCAAAATTAGTCTCTATTCAGCTTAGCACTGATACAGAGGATTGAGTTAAGAACAATCAAACCTTACACAAGCAGGCTAGGAATGAAATTGTCAAGCAAACTCTAAGTATTAGAAATAGGCTACCAAGTCCAGGAAGGCGACATAATATGGATTAAACTGAACTGGGAGTGTTTTCATGCAAGTTTATTTGGATAGGTCAAGCCTACAAATGATGGCCCATTCATGATTGTTAAGAAAATTAATGACAACGCCTACAAAATGGACCTATCAGAGGATTATTATATTTATTTTATTTTTAATGTTATCGATTTATCGACATAATAGGAGGGCCTGGCTATTTCTAGAGAACAGGGTGAAGCCTTTCCTACCCAGGGAGGGTGACGTGGGATACAACCATCACATGTGCATAAATCCGAGTTCAATTGATTCTGCGATTATGAGATTCTCATGATCACAAGATTAACAACGAGGGAAGCCTTCCTATTTTAGTTGTTTCCTTTTTTTATCTTTTAGTCCTTTATCATTTCTTTCCTTTTCCATTATTTTCTGATTTAGGTCATTTCTTATTAAGAAACTTTTATATATTTCTTTTTCGTTGTTTTAATTTCAAGTTTTGGATGATTTATGAATTTGATAGACTTTTGTATGAAAATTTATCTATGAAACTTAAATGAAAATATGACACTCAATAGGACACAATGGAGAAAAAATATTAATGTAGCCGACCCCACTTAGTGGGAGAAATATTTGCTACTGTAATGAAATTGATAGACTTTTTTTTGAATCCTACCCATTTGGAGTGTTATAACCTTTTTCCTTTTCAAGTGGATTTTATGTAGCTTGCTTGGAACATGTGGTGTATCCCCCTTGATGTACTTACCTCACAGATTCACCATTTTCTTATTGTTCTCCGCCTGATAACCATTGAACGTGCTTCCAACTGCTAGCTCCAAAACTTTGCCGCCTCTAGTTCGCTTTCCAAGCTCATGCACACTTATTTTTTCGACCCACATCCTTCCACTCTTACTACCCCTTATACAACTTCCCTAACACCCTTTGACATTCCATCACACCTTATAGGGACCCTAGAAGGCTAGGATGATGTCATTAGGGCAACTTATCAATAAGATAAAAAAACAAAATTGTGATAGAGCTAATGGAATTAAGAAGGTGATAGATTGTGTAAATATTGAAATTATATATTAAATATGTAAATTAAAAGGTTTTAGTGATTTTGCATATTAAATATGCAACTTATAACAATATTTAGTATGTTCTATCTTTGGTAAGATGCATGCATAATGCTCATAATAATTTAAGAAAAAATTATAATTACAGATATTTTATTTAAAAGTGCGTTTATCAAGTTATCACGTATAAATGATATTTTCATTAATATTAAAATAAATAAAGAAGTGGGATTCGCATGTGAGATATGTATCCCATAAAATTTAAATATTTATAAATTTAGAGTTTAAAATTTGATATTTAATTATATAATATTTTGTAGTCCAATCGCGTTAAAAATATATGCATGTGAAGACATATTTAATTTTAAAAAAACTAATACTAATGATATTTTTTATATTTAGTTTAAACATTTGACCGTATTGTAATTAATTTAGGTGTGTATATATATATATAAATTATTGAGGCGGTTAACATGAATCTCAAAGCCGTTTTTGAGCGAGTAATGTTCAAATTTAAATAATAAATCATTGAGAAATCTGTTTTCAACAAACTTACAACTAAATTGACTATTTCGAGGAGACGTACACAATAATACCAAATTTAGTCAAATTTGAGTCAAATTAAGTATTGATAGAGTTATTTGGTAATTTTTTAAAGCTTATGGTGCTAAGTTTGAAGGTCAAACATGTTTTAAACCTGACAAGAGTTAAAACAAACGTCTCAGCGAGATGAGTCTAACGAGTCCAAAATCGCTCAATTCTGACATCGTTAATGGGCTTGACTGTTCATAAAATACCGCCAAATTGAGTGAATCTCTTCAGATCATCTGATGAAGTGGTCTGAACTACTTTCTTATTTGCAGTGATGTCACTCTCAAACTTTATAAATAGAGTCATACTTCCTTTGTGAAGAGTGACTTTGGACTTAAAGAAGAAGAATAACTTTGCCTGTATTTGGTTTGCAAATAATGAGTTGAATTCCAATGTTATTATGGAGCCAATACTCGATGAACACTTCATGCTCCTACAACCACCGATCATCGTCAATAATCACCCACCGCTCAGTATCGATCGTTGCCATCCGCCACCTATTTATTGCAATAAGCACCACATGCAATCACAATGTATGTTGGAACATCAAGTCACACATTACAAAGAAAAGCAGCAGTTAAATGAGGTGTGCATCGTTTTGAACGTTTTGCATCAACACATTGAAGACGGTGCACTCAAGTTTTGACGACTACTCCTAACTACAATCACTCGCAACAATTATACAATAATATTGTACTTTGAAGAAATGTGTCATTTCCTGTTTGTTGGACAATAACATATACGTGAAATCACCAACTCACAATGAATTGTTTCAGATGGGTTTTTTTTTTTCAGATTTTTCACACAGCATATTATCACGTACCGCCCAACTATTTAAAATGCGAATAACACCGTTTGGGGCAGCTTGTGCATTTCAGGATAAGCTGGTTATCCTGAAACGCGGCCCTCGGGCCGACCGCAGGTGTCGACCTGCAGCCTGCGTTTAGTGTAAAAACTCAAACGCAGTTTCAGATAAGCTGATGAAACGCGCGAACCGAACAGTACGGCGGCGTTTTGAAAACGCCGCCTGCACTTATAAACTGCTCCAAACGGATCTTAGGAATAAAAATGAGATAAAAATCACAGTATTAAATGTGATCTTGAACAGATATAACACTCCCCCTATGCTTCCCATCACATCAAACCCAACGGACCAGTACAATTGCTATATTTGTAAACAATTTTTTATTTATTTACATGATTATATTTGTAAATAAATTTATTTTTTTAGTAAACAAATATTAACAATATTATACTTAGAGGTGTTAACTAATAGAACACGAACAAATAAACTTTGACAAAATTGTTCGGTTCGTGTTCGGTTCGTTTGAAATTTAGTTTGTTTTAAATAAACTCGTGTTCAAAATTGTTCGTGAAGTCACTGTTCGTGTTCATTTCTTAACGGACGAACCAAACACGANAAACGCGGCCCTCGGGCCGACCGCAGGTGTCGACCTGCAGCCTGCGTTTAGTGTCAAAACTCAAACGCAGCTTCGAATAAGCTGATGAAACGCGCGAACCGAATAGTACGAAGGCGTTTTGAAAACGCTAACAAAACACCGCCTATGCTCCAAACGGGAGCCTTAAAATTTTTCGAACACAAAAAACGCACACACACACACGGTTAGCGTCCAAACGTACTAGTGGCTCCGCTTCGCTTCTCAAATCTGCAGACGATCACTAGTTGCCGAGGAAGACGAGAGGTGGAGAAATGTATCCGGCCTCAGCTTCCTCCATTTTCATTTCACCTCCATCAGTCAACTTGCAAAGAAGACCTGCATTGCCTTCCATCAAATCTTTCCCGTCCAAAAATTCTTCGAAATCATTTCCTTTCCATCACTGTCCTCCGAAAACCCTAAGATGCTTCTCTCGGAAACAAGCCACGGAAGAATTCGAAAGGCTCTTCTCGAATTTGAACCAAGCAACGATGAAAAGAGAGCCAGGTTTACCTTCCAATCTCTAATTCCATTCATTTGTTTCCATTCTTCCTTTTCTAGATTAAGAATTGAGCTGGACTTGCTGTTGCTTTTCAGGCAGCATAACCAGCGCCATCTTTCTGGTGGCTGGAACCACGGTATGCTTTTTTTTTTTTGCTTGCGCATTAAATTTTTATTAAAAAATGTTCTATTATATAAATATACCTATATTTATTTTAGGAGAAGCACATTGTTTAGGGACGTCTTGTTGTTTTCTAGCAAATTTGTACCCAAAGTTGTTTACTGTTTATAGGTAGGCGCGGGTATACTAGCAATCCCTGCGGTTACACAAGAAGCTGGCTTTCTGGCCTCCGCAATAACATGCATCCTTTGTTGGATTTATATGGTAAGATTCTGACCATAAATTTAGCAATCTTTTCTTCTATTAGCGGTGTGTAAAATTTGATGAAACAGTTTTTTCATGGGCATCTGTTTGCATGAGAATGAACGGAAAATGAGCTATTGTTTGCTTGGTTGAGAATATTTGTAACTGCTTGGTGACGTTAATCTGCAGGTGGTGACAGGATTATTGATTGCTGAGGTAAATCTGAACACAATGTGCGAGCTTGGCTCTGGAGGTGTATCACTGGTAAATCATCATTCTTTTCGAAGCAATATTTAGAAGGATACCACTTAATTCTTATATATTTTTGTGTCTAACTCCGAAACTTCAATTTTTACTTTCATGTCACCTTATATATGCATAAAAAAGACACATTTAACTTTTTAAAAGTTAACATGGCGGCATTTTTGATGTGATAAGAAAGATTTGAGCGTTATGAATGTAAAAATAAAAGTTTAGGTGTTAGATAAGTAAATACATAAGAATTGAATGCCCTATTTTGAATTGCTTATCCTATGATTTTATATTTACAAAGTCTAAACTGTGTCTGCTAGTTTTTTTTATTCTTTCTTCTATATGCCATTTGCCCATTTATGTGATTTTTAGTTGGTATATGCAACTTCTTATTTTGGGTATATCTATATTTAACAGATGAGCTTTATCTCAGTTGCAATCTGGACTCTTTCATGTGAAGTTAATATGAGAAATTAGGAATGGAGGAAGAATGGGGAGTATGTTTTTTATTCCTTAATTGTTTTGCATTCCCGTGCCACCATCACTTCTATTTTCTTCCTTGGATTTAGAAGGGCGATTTCATACTTGTTGAATTCTTTTGGGACGCGAGGTCCTATATAATTTGTGAACGCATACAATTCGGGAGCGATAACAGAGTAAAATGAAGGGGGGGATTTTAGAGTATTTTGGCAGTGCAGGATTGAGAGAGGGATTGAGAGAGAGTAGGATATGATTGATTGGTCAGTGCCATACCACCAAATGCATAGCTGGTGGGCTCGATCCATTAAGTCAATATAGTATTTAGGCTTTCCTATCTGCTAAAAACTAATTTTTGGGTATATTTTTAGTTCCTTAATTCTTTTAGCTCATTGATAGGATACTGCAAGAAAAATAAGAGAGTAAAAGGGTAAGAGAATAATTTACCTCTATACGCGGCTAGAGGGACAAGAAAGTCGCAACAAATGTTCAGCTCTGTTGGGTTTGTTTGGAGACATATCTACTCTTATTCGATCAAAACGATGCCTTCCATCACTCATAAACTTTTTTTTCCATGCTTTGAAGAGTAGTCACATGACTTTACCATTAAATTCAAGCTCCTTCTTCGGGGGCTCGAAAGCTACGACTGCAAGAAGTAGTTGCGAGTATTCTTTGGTAAATTTGAACTATCTTTCCTTCAGAATCCTTCACATTTTGATGATGGAAGCAACCCATTCAAGGATTATGACTCATAGATGTTTCAGGCAAATTTTTCCTTGTCGAGGGCAAAATCGCATATTGCTCCGAAAGATATGACTCATTTCAGTCACTTAGGAGGTGTGCACTCTTAAAAAAGTGGAGTAGAATGTGAAAAGTTGGAAACTTACCCATTTTAGAGGATGCTTTGATGCTGAGTTTTTGGGATTATCAGATAATAACTATCAAATTATTTAGAACCAATACTACGAGGACATTTGCTTCGCCGCCAATACACTGTGATATTGTCATAATAAAAAGATAATATTAGTAATAATGGTATCAATTTTGGTGGTTATATAAGTTTTTTGTGCTAACTCCCTGTGTGATTTTTAAGAGTCACGCTTGTCATTGCGGAACATTAAGTTTCTAAAATTTTGTCCTTGTGCTCCTCCCCTTTACTTTCAGAAATCCATTATTACTTTGATTTTGTTCTGATGGGAAAGCTCTTTAAGGAGAAAATGAATGTTCTAGAAGAATGGTTGCAAAAGATTATTCAACAGAGGCTGAAGAGGGGGCGATGTTCCAAGGATTTACACAATTCAAAAGAAAAGAATATTGGTGCGGAGAGTTCAAAACCTACTGAAACGAAAGGGTTGTCAGACAGGCCTGTGAACTTCAAACATGATTTGGATGACGATCTGAACAAGATGGCTCTAGAGGAAATGTTAATGTTGCCCACTGTCGACCATTTCAACTTCGTAATTTGAAAAAGTGATGATTTTGTGATTTTGAAAATAATTTAAATATGAATATAACCTTTTTAATTTTTAAAAGTAACATTTTAATTTTAAAATAGGTGAGACCAAACGGGTCTCAAATTTTAAATAGTTTAGATGATTGAATATAATACTAAAAGTAATACACTTATCCCAAAGAATAAATATATCACTTGTAATAGGAATTCAATCACATAAACTAAAGAGTTTGTGACATCCGTTTTGGTATGCGAAATATTTTATAAAAAGACCAACAAGTTCTCCTACATAACATAAAAATTAGATAGGGTTTATTTTATTTGGGTTCCAGGTTCCCTACAAAAGCAAACTCCTATAGTTAATTACATCTTAAATGACTGAAATCACTTAAGAAAACTCTCGATTAAGATCAGTGATTTTACTTTCCATATTTCAAAGTTTAGGTTTCCACGACTGGACATGGGAAAATCAAATTAGAATGACTCAAAATAGAAACAATTATCTTAATGAATCCAAATGAGCAAAAAGTAGGGGATATCACAGATCTGGGAAGAACCCTGGTGATCTCCCAACTATCCTATCGTTCGGCTTTACATCTTTGAAATGAGGTTATTTGATGTTGAATCCTGCAATTTATTTAGAATTTAGGACTTATAATTGCACGATATATGATTGTACAGATAACCTAAAAAGATAGGAGGATTTACACTATACTGTACAGTAACCTCAGAATTCTAAAGTGCTAGGACTTATAATTGCATAACAGGGTTGTCCAAAAAATCTAAAGGATATGTGAGGGTTTACGTTGCGCTAGACAAACTACCTCGAAGTCCTATGAGTTGTTTTAAACTAAGGAAAGTTTTCAATGATATGAAATTGTTTTGCTATTGCAGATCCACCTTTAAATTGTTCTCCTCGTTGTGCTGCCCAAGATGTTCGCTCCAAGCTCCTCGCTGTAGCACCTCCAGATTTGTTGTTAATCCTACATATAATCACTAAGTTTTTCTTATACTAAGGTATAGTGTGTATCAAAGAAAATAAAACATGTGATATAAAAGAAGAAAGAAATAACATAACATGCTAGGAGAATAGTATGACAGGTTAAGAGAACAATATAACATGTTGTGAAATAAAATGCTGTAATGTAAATTAAACCTGTATATTTGAGAGAACTGCTGCTCCTTTAAGCTTAACTAGTATGTGCTGTGTAAACTAGAGAAAACACAACCTGAAAAATTCGAGAAAACCGACAAATCGTAGGCAAAAAGACAAACAAAACAAAACATAATATCACATGTAAAAGACCAAGAATAGGAGATTTATATGTGATATTGAGAATGTCCCCAATTGCTAGGAGGATCGGAGTGTAAGATTCAAGTTCAAATCCCAGAGCATTGGGTTTTATTTTTGATCAAGTTAAGACAATAATTTCATTATTTGATTTAATTAAATCAGTCATGAACCATAATCTAGCGCACCCTCGTGTCTAGTGTCTTAATTAACTTATGAACTACGATCAGATATCTGACTTCTTAGGGTGTGCTCTTAAGACCTAGGAAACCTACTCGTTAGTTTGATTTTGAAGTGTTCTAAAGTGTCTATTTTCAATTAAATGTCTTTCCACTAATCCTCGAACACCTTTAGATCAAGCTTAGCTCGCTATCATACTCCTAAGACCTAGGGGTAAACCTATAATTTTGGCAAAAAGGTTGTGAAATGTGCTTCAATCCTAATTAAAACAATTGAGTTTAAGTTTATTCAAAGCTTAAGGGACCTAAATGCAAGTATACCGATCTTTCAACCCATGCCCCTAATCATCATTTAAACTCTTTCTTTTTTTTAACTCTCAACTATTCTTCTAATTACAATTTCTTCTTTCTTATGCAAAAGGAATGGTGAATGGTTTGTTGTACTATCTCCTCTTTAGGTTTCTATCATCTCAGCAGACCAAATTTCATTTTTAATTTCCTCATCTTTTCTCTTTTCTTCATATTTTTCTTTAAGACCATGAATCATTTCCGAAAATAATTAAATCGGAAATTCTCATTTTTAACTTAACCGTTAAAGACGAAGAAAACAAAACAAATGATAAGAGGCCAACCACTTTTAAAACAAAGTCAAATTGGTAAAGCTTAAATCGAAATCGTAAGTGTATCGGCCTAAAGACATTTAAAACTCGTTAAAAAAAGACCGAATCAATCTCAAAAAACGGTTTAAGAGCCTCAAAATGTAATTTAAACCTTTACGAATAAAGCTTCAGAATGTGGCGAATAAAACTTTAAAAATGAAACCCAAACATATTACTAGAAAGTGCTTCAAGTACGGATCACCCAATCAATGAACCAACTTTCACAGCAAAGGTGAAAATTCACCACATTAAGATTTGCGGTCAGGGACAATGAAGGGGAAAACCAATCCCAAACTAAACATCTTCAATCATAAAAGAAATGAAGAAGAAGAACCACATCCAGAGGAAATGAGAAGAAATCTAAATCCAAGCCAAACACAAGAGCCGAAAATCAGATCATCATTTAAATTAAATCAAGTTCAATACATGAGGAAAACAGAGAAATATTTTTAGCCTTTATCTAGCTCGAAAGAGTCAAAACCGAGTCTCAACAAATGGGAAAACACGTAGTAATAATAGTGAATGAACATAAAACCTCAAATCAATATTCTACCTATCATGCATTTCAAATTTTTGTAAATAAACTACCCAATAGTTTTAGATTTTGTAGAATATACCAACTATACATTTAAACTCACAGGTAGAGCTGAGAATATGAGCAAAACAGCTACCAAACCAACCACAAATAGGCTCACAAACAAGCTTTCGGGTAGAGTCGGGAAGAGGAACAAAACAACCATTAAACTAACCCCAAACAATCCCACAAACAAGCTTACTGGTAGAGCTAGGAAGAGGAATAAAATAGCCGTTAAACTAACCACAAATATGCTCACAAACAAGCTTTCAGGTAGAGTCAGGAAGAGAAATAAAACAACCATTAAACCAACCCCAAACAAGCCCACAAACAAGCTTACCGGTAGAGCTAGGAAGAGGAACAAAAAGACCATTAAACCAATCCCCCACAAACAAGCTTACGAGCATAGCTAGAAAGAGGAACAAAACAATCACCAAACCAGCCCAACAAATGATACAAGCCTAGTCCAGACAAGAGTGAAACCAAGCCCAACAAATGGGTTAAAATAGTGTAAAAACTTCAGCTAGCTCCACCCTAGAAGAAGCTCGAAATGAACCCAGAACATGAGTTAAAGAAAAAACCATTTGCTAATACGAATTTGACTCAAAAGAGTCCAAACCCAAACCCAACACATGAACAAACCAAACCCAATGCATAGGGCAAAACAAAAAGAATGCTTCCAACTATAATTCAATCCCAAAGAAAAGCCAAACAGAGCTCATCCAAATGGGCCAAAGAAGAAAAAAATTTCCAACAAGGATTTAACCCCAAAAAAAAAAAAAAAAAGCCAATGCCGAACCTGTCTACATGGGAAAAACTAGACAAAAATTTCCAACATAAATTCAGTCCCAAAAGAACTAAAACCGAGCATATCAAGCGGGAAAAACATAGAAGCATTTCCATTGGAATTCTATCTCGAAAAAACCCAAAACCGAGACCACCAAATGGGCCAAACAGAGCATATCTTTCCGACATTTATTGTAAGTATGAATATCAACAATAGAAGCCTTGATAATTTCATTCCAACATGCATTTTAATGAGGGGAAGCAAGATGAATATGGGCCCCAAAAATATCTTTTCCAACTCATGAAATAGTTTCCAGCATGTGTTATAGCAAGGGGCAGCAAGATAAATAAAATATAAGCCTCAAATATAATTTTCAGCTCATAAAAATGATTTCCAACATGCATTTTAATGAGGGGCAGCAAGATGAACAAAACATTTGCCCCAAATATATTTTTAAGCTCTTAAAAAGTGATTTTCAGCATATATTCTAACAAGGGGCAGCAAAAGAAGCAACACATAAGCCCCAAATATAATTTCTAGCATTTATGCAATGTCTTAACTTTAAAATAAACTAAAATACTCCTTCATTAATCTTTGCAAGAAGATAGAGACGCTTCAACATGCCATGGTACCATTTGTGAATATGAAGTGATTAAAAGAGCAAACATCAAAACCAAGAAATTAATTGAATGAGGGCAAAGTAATAAGCTCTATCAAACCTCTCCATACCGAGGTTAGCCGAAACATCTCCCACCTTTCTTCCCTTCCTTTTTTTTTATCTTTTTTTTATAAAGAAACAAAATAAACCAGCTTAATGTTCCAATCCAAGCAACGCATCATATTTTAACATGCATAAAACCATGCATTAGAGTTAGGAAACAGGAGAATATCACACCCGTGCACATGCACCTCATAAAGATACAAACCCCCAAATCCACCAAGTGGAACACATTAAGCCCAAAGAAGCTTTCACATGCTTTAAAAGAGCAAAGAAGTATTTTTAGATGCCATCGGAAACGTTGCAAATCAGAGGAAGGAAGATAAATACCTCTTAATGCCGATTTAAAGCAAAAAAAAGTAAGCAGATCCAATAAAATGCCTCCCACAAAAATCCTCCTCCTAAAAGCTTCAAGAAAGTAGCAACCAACAAATCCTTTAAGCTCCCAGCACATAAAAAGCTAGCAAAGCAGAAATTTTGACAAGGCCTTTCTCCTAAAGCTTCGAGAAACAAACACCAACGAATGCTCCAAACTCCCAGCGCACAAAATCGTAGTTTAGAAAGGATTTTGGCAGAATTTTCTTTCCTATAAGCTTCAAACAGTGAAAAAAAAAAAATAACCTCCCCTTTACTCTCAAAATTTTCAACAACCTCCCATAATAATCCCCCCACCAGAAGCCAATAGCTAGAGAAACGAAAAAAAAGGAAAGCCACCTCCTTGCCGCCCTAGCCGACGAATGGGGAAAAGGGAAAGAAACTACATAATAAAGGAGAGGAGCGACTGTTGCCTCGAGTAGAAGGACCGTCGACCAACACACCTCTCATAATTGGAGAGCAGAACGGCTGCCGTGCCACGTAGAGAAGGGGAAGTNTGAATACAATACTAAAAGTAATACACTTATCCCAAAGAATAAATATATCACTTGTAATAGGAATTCAATCACCTAAACTAAAGAGTTTGTGACATCCGTTTTGGTATGCGAAATATTTTATAAAAAGGGCAACAAGTTACCCTACCTAACATAAAATTTTAATAGTTTATTTTATTTGGGTTCCAGGTTCCCTACAGAAGCAAGCCCTATAGTTAATTACATCTTAAATGATCGAAATCACTTAAGAAAACTCTCGATTAAGATCAGTGGTTTTACTTTCCAGATTTCAAAGTTTAGGTTTCCACGACTGGACATGGGAAAATCAAATTAGAATGACTCAAAATACGAACAATTATCTTAAGGAATCCAAAGGAGCGAAAAGTAGGGGATATCACAGATCTGGGAAGAACCCTGGTGACCTCCCAATNAGCTCTGTTTGAACCCGTGAGTGGGTCGAACAGAAGGAATGAGTTTGCGGGTGAAACACATAAATAAGACTTAGGTTTTAATTTTAATTATAATTTAGGTATAAAATTATAAGAAATATTTAATTTTTTTTTATTCGTGCGCGTGACATATCGAATATGGATATCCTATTTTTGACATTCCTGACGCGCTGGCGCGATTCATTTCGCCGTCGGAGGTCATTTTGATGAATTCATCGATTTGCGTGCAAATTTTCTTGTGTCGGAAATATGACAATATGAGTGTCTTTTCATACTAAAATTGGTGTCCTGGACGTGTTGACACAGTCCATTTTGTCGTCAGAGGTCATCCGGAGAAGTTCACATTTTCACTCGTCCTTTAGGCTTAATTGAAGTCCGACCTCATGCAATTTTGTAAATTTTGTGCATTTGGTATGTGACGATGAAGTCCTAATGAAATTTTTCTAATGTTAGAAATCCTATTGGGAACTTCTCCCTGAGTCTCCACACAATAACCCTTAACCGCTCGTCCATAAAATGATGGTTTTGAGACCATAAATGCTAGACATCACAGGAAAATAGGAAGTGGCTGGAATTTCTAAAAAAATGTGGGTCCCAATTTTAGTTTTATAGGATAGTCAATAGAACCCCTAGAGCTAGATCCTAGGATCCTAAAGAAAGGAGTAATGACCTCAAAAATGAGGTCAACTCCCATTTTGGATCCTATATCTGAGGAATCGGTGGTTGTGGTTCTGAAAGCTGATGCTGGTTTATCAATTTTAGATTCTTTGAATGACTGGAATGATTTCAACATAATTGTGCTCCCAGATCTTAGTCCAGGTGACTATGCATTGTTTTCTTTTTTTTGTTAGTTTTATTTTTATTTTTATTTTTATTTTTATGGATTTGCACATCTAATATTCAAGTTTTTCTTTTTTTATAGAAAAATAAATTGATCAATGGTTGGATTCTGTGACTATTCTTAATGACTCATCATAAAAGATGCCGAGACAATGAAAGTCAATCTATGGGGACGGTGGAAGAAACTCAGAAGGATGTTGGTGAATCCTTCTCAAAAGGTAATATTGACTACTCTTTTTGTTGGCGTAACCCCTTTACACTCCTTGATTGTTGCCTCATATTTACAAATAAACGAGCTG
>JXCR01074631.1:101753-114799 GCA_002079205.1 Phalaenopsis hybrid cultivar | reverse complement strand
GCCAACATTCAGCGCCATAGAGCATTGCAGGTCTCACCACCGTCTTATAAAATTTTCCTTTCAGTCTTAGCGGTACTTTTCTATCACACAAAAGGCCCGAAGCATTCCTCCACTTCAACCAACCAACTTGAGTGGCCTCAATCTAGACATTTTATTGCAGGAGAGCAACTAGTCGCGAAGGCTCTCTTGCAGTCCGGGAAGATTAATTTGAATGATGAAAAGCGCAAAACTTAGCTTTATCTTATGAATGACTATAAATGTATTTCTCTTTAAATTCCCAATATTATAATATTTGATGCGGAACTTTTTGCATTTTTTTTAATTTTTCTCTAAAAGATAACCTCCATAGTTCTCGATGTTGAGGCATGAGTACAACCTCTTGTGCTCATGATTTATTACGAAGTAACTTTTTAATTTTTAAATATCTTGTTGATCTGCTACTCCTCTTTGCTTTGAAGATGTATCTTTGCTTTTATCCTCATATTTACATTAGGATTTAAAACGGCTCAAATTTTGTGTTCTTTCTCAAATCCTTCCCTTTCTCTTGCCTTCTACGCATGCGAGTTGCTCCTTAGTTTTTTTTCGATCTTTTTTGCGATTTTGCTTTTCTTGCAACCATAGAGAATTTTGGAGATTCAAGCCCGGAGGTGGATATAGTCGCCACTGCTATGGAGAATAGTAGCAGAAAATTTCTTTCTTTGAAGATGTTCATGGGGTCTTTGATGACTATGGAGGCTCTCACTAAGATACCAAAAGATTACGTCTTTGACGATTCCTGCACTCTTCGACTTCCTCAAGAGGGTGAGGCTCCATATGAGGTGTGCTATTATCAAGATCAATTCTTGCTTGGCCTTAGTTTTCCTTTCTATGAACAACTAGTAGATGTTTTTGAATTTTTTTGAGTTAGTTCCTGCTCAAATTTACCCAAACTCGATATCTAATGCGATTTTGACTATCTTCTATTTAAGACAAAAAATTTTACGGATCAGTGAACGTCTTCCATAACTTGCTGCTGCCTAAGGCGTTCAAGGACGAAACATCATTGTTTTCTTCCTTAACGGTGATAATGCTAAACTTAGAGAAAAAGATTCTTGATTGGAAGAAGTTGTCTCATTCCATCCGTTGCAAGAGTGCTTGGTCGATTCTTACAACCATCCAACCATTTATTGGTTGTAGAGCACCAATAATCATAGAGTTTACTCCTGAGGAAAATTAGAGCTACATCTTGTTAAACGATATGAAACTTGATGTCAAGTTTTTCACAACAACAATATACGTAAAGATGACTTTGTTAGGTGTGTGTTAATTCTACTCGCATGAGGATATTTTCTGAATAATTCTTCGACCATTGTTTTGAACACCGAGCTTGTGTTTTAGAAAGGGCACCTTGACCTCCTGAAGGTGTAGAGGCAAGTATGCTGAAAGGTGTTGAGGCCCTAAGCTTTTTGGCAATAAAGCTTGCTGGAGAAGATGAGGAGCGAGTTGCCGACACATCTGCCTTTGACATAGACGGGACGAGGAGGATAAGACTCCTACTGCAAAACTCCCATTGAAGAAAGTGGGTCTTAATAAGGAAGTTGGGATAGTGTTCAAAGATTCAATCTCAGTTCTTGGAGTTTTCAAAGTCCCAAGGCAAAGGGAAAACTGTAATGGAGGAGCAAGCACCCGTTGTAGCTCATTCCAAAAAGAGAGAGGCGATAAAGGTGATGGATGTTGGTGCTAAATCCTCGGTTGCACCTATCCTCTCATGGGAAGAAGTAGATATGGGAGGTTGTATCTCCTTATTAAATGAGGCTTGAACTCCTGCAATGTTGGATCTAAGCTTGTGGGCAATAAAGCTTGCTGGAGAAGATGAGGAGCGAGTTGTCGACACACCTGCCTTTGACATAGACGGGACGAGGAGGATAAGACTCCTCTTGCAAAACTCCCATGGAAGAAAGTGGATCTTAATAAGGAAGTTGGGATAGTGTTCAAAGATTCAATCTCAGTTCTTCGAGTTTTCAAACCAGTGTCCCAAGGCAAAGGGAAAACTGTACTGGAGGAGCAAGCACCTGTTGTAGCTCGTTCCAAAAAGAGAAAAGCGACAAAGGTGATGGACGTTGGTGCTAAGTCCTCAGTTGCATCTATCCTCTCATGGGAAAAAGTACATATGGGAGGTTGTATCTCCTTATTAAATGAGGCTTGGACTCGGGCAATGTTGGATCTGAACTTGAATTGGATGAGTGTGACAGATTACTTCGAGAGGATTTTTCAATTAGGGCCAGTTATCCACTTTACAAATTTGGATGAATTGGCCAAGAAGGTTGGAAGATCTTGCCTCCACGCTCAAGTAATGGAGAGTTTGGCAGTGGCTTGGTAGTGGGGATACACTATGTGTGTAGCACACTAATAATTTTGCATGGAATAAGTTAAGTTGCAACACTCTCTCGAAAGCTGAGAAGTCCGAAGAAGACGCGAGGTTGCTTGCTTCTCTCAAATGCAAGTAAAACTATTAGAGGAAGAGAAAACTAATCTCCTTGACGAGCTGAGGGAGAAGAACCCGCACAATGACGTATTGCAGGGCGAATTAGTTGATGTGAACGGCAGGAGCTTTTGATGGATGATTTTGAAGAACACAAACGGTCTACGGGAGTCCTAGTTAGATATTATGCCAAGCAGAAGAAAGAGATGAAAGATCAGGTTGCATCCCTTGATAAACTTTCTATGAAGTTAGATAAAGTTAGCAAGTTAAATGAGTTAGGGAAAAAAGTCGCGAGTTTGGAGGAGCGGCTCGCAGGAATGAAAACACGAGTTCTTTGAAGTACGTAAAATGATACCCGAGTATGAAGAGTTAAATGAGAATCGATACGAGAGGACAATTAAACTCTGCTTGAACACTGATGCAGATAGAGATCCTTCCCCTTGACTGGGATAATTTTGAATCATACATGCGACTTATGAAGGATCCAACGATGAAGAAGAATATTTGAATGAAACTACTTCCAATGCTTTATAACTGTTTTTTCTTTTTGAATTTACAGCATATATTAGGATATACATGTAGCCATGCCTTTAGGATTATATTTATATATTTTTGAATTGTATATCTAACTTTATAGTGTTCATATATGATAATTTCATGTTTCAGCCCCCTTTAGCATTTGTGATTTGGATGCTTCGTTAATACGAATTCTTGGACTCAAGTCGCACGTTTTATGTCAATTCGTTATATGTAATAATCTCTAGTTAAGTCATCGCCTTGGGTAGGTCACGTCAAAGTTTGCATGTGGATTTTTTCACCATTGTCAGTGAAGTCCTTAGCAGACTCGCCCTAGGAGAAGACTCGCACGCTACTCATTGTTCATTTCTCTTGGGCTTGACATGTGGTCTAAAATTATGCTTTACCTATAGATGATATAAATTATGCTTGAATGTTGAGGATATGAAGGTAAATTACTCATTGAAACTCTAAGGAGCCCGATTGGTTTATAGAAGAAAAAAAATTTATCTTTTTATGAATATGCACATCAATTTGTGACTCCGATAGACCCATCAGGGCGCACTATGCCTCTTAATTGTGAGCTGGTGATATGCTAAAAAAAATGTGCAATTTTATGTATATATTTTATGCTTAAATTTGGTGATATTGCATTTAAAGAAGGATATTTTCATGTTTTATTGCATGTATATTGATTTTAGATATCTGGAACAAAAATGATCAAAAAGTAAGTAATTTAGAGTCAAAATGCAGTTTTTCAGCATACTGGCCCCAGAGACGCCATTTTACATAGAAGAGGTGTCAAAATTTAGAGAAGAGCACGAAACTCCAATAAACAGGCGCTCCAGAGGTGCCAGAGACGAATTAAGACGAATTGTGTCGGTTATTGACTATTTTTGAGAGGTTCTAGAAGGCTCCAAGTAATTCAAACGCCCCATTGAGTGGTTCAATGCATCTAGACACTTTGGAAAGACTATTGAATGAAAAGATATGTCTCTTGGATGAAAGAATTTCTCTTGATGTGAAGAGGTGTGTCTCTTGAAAAAAAGAAAGGAATTTTGAATTTCTTTGAAGACAAGGNCATTGAGTGGTTCAATGCATCTAGACACTTTGGAAAGACTATTGAATGAAAAGATATGTCTCTTGGATGAAAAAATTTATCTCTTGATGTGAAGAGGTGTGTCTCTTAAAAAAAAAAGGGAATTTTGAATTTCTTTGAAGACAAGACTGATGCCCAAATTAAAAGTGAAGTGTGTGGTGGTGTGAAGAAGGTGGCGTGAGAAGTCTTGGAGAGAAGAGTTAGGTTTTGGAGATAATTTTCTTCTAGAGTTGTAAGAGGAGAGAGAAAGTGAGAGATTTCTTTTTTATTGTATTTTTTAGAGAGAATTGAATGTGATTCTAAAGAGAGAAAGTGCTTAAAGAGAACTTTAAGGAATTGCTTGAGGAGTATGAAATAAGTTGTGTTCATTCCTTTATTTATTTTATATACTTGTTTTTATATATAAAATTCATGTTTTGTCGTATCATTCTCATGAATTATGAGTAGTTTTCTTTATTTTTCTCCCTATAATGAGATATGATTTTGTGAAGAATTAATATTGTTGTGCGAGATTTTAAATGTCAATAAATTGAGATGATTTGAATTCTGATCTTCATTTATTTTTCCATATGACAAATTGAAATGTTAAAATTTGCGGAAAAACATTAGATCAAAAAAGACTATGCTTTCTACAACAAGGTAAGAGTCACACTCAATTTCATGGGTGAGAATGTAGTCCTGCGGTTAAGTGCAAATAAATAGGAAAATATATTTTGATGAGTGTAGAATATGAGATTTTAGGCTGACAGACTAAAATCCTCAATTTGGTCCAGTTGTTTAGAAACTAAAACAAGATTTTTAGCTCTCAGGGGAGGGAGAAGTGAGAGCTATAGAGTGGGAGTCAATATCCTCTCAACCTAATTACGAATTTAGGGACCAAACTCTATATTATCAAATGTTCTTTATGCACTCGACATATGGTAAATAATATGATTGCTCCTATTTGACACAATACAATTTTATATATAATTTAAATGATCTTAATTACTCCACTAACCATAAACTCATTGTAAATGGGAATAATGCTTTCTTAAATTTGAACTCTTCGTTACAAAACTTTGTTTAGTCTTAATAAGTTTAACTTTGAAGTTTAGAAAATAACATAATTAACTTAGTTCTTTTAGCTACATTTCATTTAGCTTACATTAATTTACTTTAGATTAGCTTTTTTTACCTAAGTTTTTATAGTTTAAATATTGTGTTTTACATTATAACCATAAGAATTTCCATCTCCCTGTAAGATCGATATTCAGGACTTTATTAGAACCATTTATTACTTGAACGATATGTGTACTTGCGTAATTATTAGGTTTGACAGCTTAAAAATTTTTAAATATAAAATTATTTATACTGAATTGATTTTTATTATGATTGATCTGCATATTTACTAATTGTGTTGCCGTGTGTATTGTATTTTTGAAAGATATTTACATTTACAACGCATACACAAAAACCTGCATCAGCTGACCGTACAAAAGGTTTTCATAACAAGACTAACCGAGAGATTCACTGAAAAAGAATTGTTGCAATTTTCTTTTTCAATCTTTTAAGTGTCGAGTAATATCAACAATAGTAATTATAATAAATAATAATAAATGTAATTGTGAGTTAGGCAAAAAAAATTGGTAACACTTATAGCGACTTATCCTTCAGGGGTCTATAAATCGGGCGGATGAGTCTCTTATTGAAAAAACTTAATTGAAAATTGTCAGCATGTTCTTATTGAAAGGAGAAGGGTAGTCATATGATGATGATGCAACCGGAGGATTCTATCATAAAAAGGGAAGTAAAATATCCTCGTCGATTCTGTTAGACAGGATAATGTCTATTTGTTCTTTAATATTCGAACTGGGGGTTTTTTGCTTGTTGAATCCAAACACCGTGCTGTTTGGATTTAGTGAGGCTAAGGCTTCATCTAGTGTCATTGGAGGGCTCTTACCAGAGTCATAGGAGGCTCTTACTCGGTAGAGGATAGACGTTTATGAAATATAACATTTGTAACTCTCTAACAAGTAAGAACTATACTGAGGACCCCGAGTCTTGATGTTGCTCTCGCCACTCCCAATGGTTATATTGGGAGTGCTTCATGAGCTTAGTTTTGCTGCTAAGGAGGCACTCATGGGTTTTTTGCCTTCTCGAACCTTTCAAGATGCTAATCAAGGTTCTTGTGATAATCTCTGATAAGAGAAGTTCCAATATTGTTGTTGCAAGAACTTTTGATTTTCCCGAGGGTTGGGAAGGCAGGACTTTCGATTTTCTAAAAAAAGGAAATTAAGTGCGTACTTGTGTTTTTATATTTTCGATGTATGCTAGTACACAATATGTAACTTCAAGTAAAGTTGTCCTTATTGTAATTTGTTTCTCCGTTGAATAAAAAATTTTTGGTTTTTGAGAATGATATGGTTTTTCATGTCTCCATTCATGTGAAATGTCTTCTCTTTTGCTTTTATGATTCTATCTATTTTAATCCTTCGAGCTGGCTTCTTGAGCTTAGAGTTGCAACAAGTTCCCCAGCTTTTTGACTTTGGGCGAGTTCCCCAAGTTAGTTTAGTTCGCTGAATTTGTGGGAATTGATTGTTTCTTAGACTTATGTTCATTTCCGCTACACATAATAGAAGAGAAGAGAGGGATGAGTTTCTTCTTTCCATACATTTCTCTTGGGAACAATGAATATATATATCTCCTAAGGATTTTTATTAAAAAATTGAGTTCCTCGTGAGCTACTACTTTCTTTAAAAAAAGAAATAATGATGTCAGAGGTATACATCGACTTTCGCTTGATGGAGTTTTGACTCTCCTTCAGGTCTTATTTCATTATGGGCTTTAAAGTTACTCGTACAATGTTTTTCTCATTGCCTGGGGGTCTCCAACCTTTTCGAGAAGATTATTGATTATCCCTTGGCCTGTTTTTTCCTAATTTTTTAGGATATAATAACTTACGCAGAACTAATTTATTAAGCAAATAAAAAAAGATTTAGCTTCTTTTTTCTTATAGCATAAATTGCTATTTACATTAATGTGACCGCATTGCCACGCTTTATGGATAAAAGATTTTTAGATCATCTCTGCTCTACATCTTGTGAACCTTTTTACAGAGATGTGGTTAGCTTATATGCACTCGAGCCAACTTGTTCTTGGATGATGTAAGGCCCTGTCCATGAAGGACTGAGTTTACCAACTATTTGGTTCTGAACTGTAGTGTCAACCTTTTTGAAGATTAGGTTGTCTGCCTTGAATTGACATTCGTTGACTCGCGAGTTATAATATTTTGAGGTTTGTCTTTAACTTCCGCTTTTTGCAACATAAATTAATCGGTAAGTTCTTCCAAGAGATCCAGTGAGTTGCGGAGACTTTCGTGGTTGAGCTCTCTCCATTCATCCAACTCTTGTTCCTTAAAGCTAGAGGTGGTTAGGACCCGTTGAGTATATATGTGGTATTCTTCGAGAACTACTGCATCAATCCCATATGACGAGATACAAGGAGCACACTCGGTAGAAGTGGAGGGCGTAGTTCGTAACACCCATAGGGCAATATTTTAGTCCACTGCCCTTTTGCTCATTTTATCTTTTTCTTCAACAAGTCGAGGATCAATTTTTTGGCTGTCTCCACTTGTCCATTTGCCTTCGGATAGTGCACATAATTATATTTGAGTTGTATCCCTTATTCGCTACAAATGTTCTTATATTTTTTTTCAACAAATTGAGCGTCGTTGCTAGTGATGATCATGAGAGGGCGTTTGTATCGACATACAATATCAGTTCATATGACGTTGCAAACTACTTCAGTAGTGATTCTTTTAACAGTTTGGTTTCAATCCACTTGAAAAAAATAGTTGAACATTACAAAAATGAAATTCCTTTGCCCTTTACCCAGAAGAAAAGGACCGAGGAGGTCTATCCATCAGACTACGAAAACCCAAGTACTTGTGATTGATTGAAGCTTATGAGAAGTTTGTAATCACTTGATTGTCCGCATTTTTATGCAAATTGCTCCCAGTCTTTTCTTAAAGTTGGCTAATAATACTCTTATTGTAAGATAAGATTTGCTAAAGTTTTTCCTCGTGAATAACTTCCACATTCTTTTGCATGGATTTGTTGGGGAATTGTTGCCATTTCATTCTTCTTGGCATGCCTTAATGAAACAATACTTATTGATTTTCTGAACAGTTCATCGTTGAAAATGAAGTATTGAGCTGCTTTTGATATGAACTTTTAGGGATTTGTTACTTATGATGGAATTTGCTCTACTATCAGATACACCCTTATAGGATTCATCCAGCTTGTGGCAGATTTTAGTTCAATATTTAATACTTCGAGTTCCTCAATAACTTATAGCTCTAGAGTCGTATGCCACTCGGANAAAACTTAATTGAAAATTGTCAGCATGTTCTTATTGAAAGGAGAAGGGTAGTCATATGATGATGATGCAACCAGAGGATTTTATCATAAAAAAGGAAGTAAACTATCCTCATCGATTCTGTTAGACAGGATAATGTCTATTTGTTCTTTAATATTCGAACTGGGGGTCTTTTGCTTGCTGAATCCAAACATCGTGCTGTTTGGATTTAGTGAGGCTAAGGCTTCATCTAGTGTCATTGGAGGGCTCTTACCAGAGTCATAGGAGGCTCTTACTCGGTAGAGGATAGATGTTTATGAAATATAACATTTGTAACTCTCTAACAAGTAAGAACTACACTGAGGACCCCGAGTCTTGATGTTGCTCTCGCCACTCCCAATGGTTATATTGGGAGTGCTTCATGAGCTTAGTTTTGCTGCTAAGGAGGCACTCATGGGTTTTTTGCCTTCTCGAACCTTTCAAGATGCTAATCAAGGTTCTTGTGATAATCTCTGATAAGAGAAGTTCCAATATTGTTGTTGCAAGAACTTTTGATTTTCCTGAGGGTTGGGAAGGCAGGACTTTCGATTTTCTAAAAAAAAGGAAATTAAGTCCGTACTTGTGTTTTTATATTTTCGATGTATGATAGTTCACAATATGTAACTTCAAGTAAAGTTGTCCTTATTGTAATTTATTTCTCCGTTGAATAAAAAATTTTTGGTTTTTCAGAATGATATGGTCNTTCAAATACCCCATTTATTTGGTTAATCACCAATTATTAGTTTGATTTAACAAGAAAATATTTCAATCCAATGGTTAGGGAAAGGCGCAACCCAATGATTAATGCCTCATACCCAGCTTTATTATTAGTGGCATTGAAGCCAGTTAAAATTGAATGATGGGATGTAAGTCCTTGTGGGCTTTGTAGAATCATACATACTCCTTTCTTTAGAGTTCCCGAAACTTCGTCCACACAAAATGTCCAAAATATAACTGCGGTGCTTGTTTCATCTTAGGTCAATCCTTCCAAGAAATTTTCTAGGAAGTCAGTGATCACGTGAGCTTTGATAGCTATCCTCAGAATGTACGAAATATCAAACTTGCTTAGTTCCACTGATTATTTTACTAATCTTATAGATTGGCTAGGCCGCGATAACACTAATTTGAGTGGATGATTTGTGATGACATTCACAGTGTGTGCTTGAAAATAAGGGCGTATTTTCCTTATTGAGATGATAAGAGCTAACACGAGCTTCTCCATGATCACACATCTTGATTTTGCTCCCCGTAAGACTTTACTGACATAATAAATTGAAAATTATTTTTTGTTCTCCTCACTGATGAGGACGAAGCTTACTGCTTCTTTCTTGTCTCCGAGGTAAACTCACAATTTCCCCCTGATTTTGGACTTGACAATAGATGAGGTGAAGCTAATAGTTTCTTCAATTGTTTGAATGTTAGGTCACATTCTTTCGTTCAAATAAATTGGATAGACTTCTTCATGATTTTAAAGATGGATGAGCGGCGGTCACCCGATTTTGAGAAGAATCTGCTTAAACCCATGATGCGGCCAATCAACGTTTGCTATGCCTTTGGATTCTTGGGAGGAGGCTTGTTTGAGATAGTTTGTACATTTTTCGAATTCATTTTGATCTCCTTAAGGCGTGAGCAAGCTTCCTAGGAACTTTCTCGAACTTACTCCAAAAGTACATTTGAGGGAATTAAGTTTTAGATTAAACTGTTTCAATGTAAGAAAAGTTCTTTTTTTAAAAAAATTCTGTTATATGATGTTCGAATGATTTGTTTTTTGTGAGGAGATCATAAATATACACTTTCAACTTTATTCCTTTTTGATTTTGAATTACAAGACCCATAAGTTATTAGTAAGCAACTCTAGCATTTTTTATGCTAAATAACATTATATTATAACAAAAGACTCCCTCTCTAATAATAAAAGTGGTCATTTCTGCGTCCACGGGATGCATTTTTATTTGATGTTATTTT
Source organism: Phalaenopsis hybrid cultivar (assembly GCA_002079205.1). Lineage (NCBI taxonomy): Eukaryota > Viridiplantae > Streptophyta > Magnoliopsida > Asparagales > Orchidaceae > Phalaenopsis > Phalaenopsis hybrid cultivar. Next base: position 104,384 of record JXCR01074631.1, on the reverse strand, counting down.
GAGAATGCATCTAAAAGGCTCATAACTGTATGACCCACCGCCGAACCTACCAAAGCATTGATCCATGGTAGGGGATGACTGTTTTTTGGGTAGGTTGCATTCAAGTTGGTGAAGTCCACGTACATCATCCACTTATTCGCTTTGCGAACCATCACCACTTTATTGAACTTTGTGGATGAAGTAGGCCTCTAGGAGCTTTTAAACCTCTTGCCTAATTGGTTCAACCAATGTATTGGATACAACTCTCATTTTTTGCTTGATGGGTTTGATATTGGGGTTGAGGCTGAGTCGATGAGAAGTAATATCGATACAACTTCAGGCATCTTGTTTGCGGTCCATGCGAATACGTAATGGTGATCCTTAAAATTGAGATCAGCAGTTTCTTCCTCCCCGTGATGTAAGTTGGAGTTGATTTGGAATGTGGATTCACATTCACCTCTAGAGACAAATACTTGTTCAACGGTCTCCAAACCGATCCCTTTATGGGGTCGAGCTCAAGAGGAGTCTTTTGTTTGTTTCCCATTGCTCGCATGTAGCATGATAAAGGAACAAGTTCCCCTCGAACAATGAAAATTACTCCTTTTCCTGGGAATTTGACAACCACTTGATAATTGAAAGTCGTTGCGTTGAACACATTAAGGACCACTATGCCAAAAATGACATTATAAGTGGTCGGAGCATCCACCATTATGAAATTTGCCATGAAAATATCTTGTTTATCTCCTTCTCCCCAAGTTACCGACAGGGAGATGACTCCGCAGTTCTCTTTTTTTTTCCGAAAGAACCCATAGAGTGGTCTCGAAGTAGGAGCAAGTTGGGCGTTTGTCGTATTCATATTCTGGAAGACTCTCTCAAAATACTCCCGATTTGGTGATTGCCTATGACTTTGTTAATGACTATGAGTCATTAGAAGGGTTGCCGCCCTCTTGTAAGTAAGCTTCCATGAAAGTTATTAACGGATGGTTAGAAGGTGCAGTTCTGGCTAGGTTAGTGGAATGAACTTCTCCCACTTTCATCCCCTTCAAATTTGAATGTGTAGCGGCTTCAGGTCCTTCTTCGTCGAAGATAATGGGTATGACGTCAACAATATGCACGATTGTAGCGGGAATTGGTTCATCAGGAATGGTCTCGACTTGTGCCTTTTCTTGCCTTTGGGTATGGGCTTCCGACACAACACACTCTTTCAGCTTCCCTGGTCGGATTAACTATTCGATCATGTTTTGGAGGTTACGATTTTTGTTTGTATCATGACCATGGTCATGATGGTAGATGCAATACTTGTTGGGATTTTGTTGGAAACTCTCAGCCTTCATCAGTAGAGGTCTCTTGAAAAATTTTTTGTTCTAAATGACCTTTACGATTTTAGCCATGGATACTTGTAGAGGAGTCATTTCCAATGTGGATTGTTGAGGCGCCTCTTGCCTTCTTTCTGCATTTTCACAGTAAGCCTTCGATCAGACCGTTCCAGTCGCTGTTGCGGTCGAGGATATCTTTTGGAAATAGCTCGCTGATTTGCTTCTGGGAATTTGCGTTTGGATCCCCGATGCTCGCGAGAATCTCTTTGATGGAGCTTCTCCTCCGATCTTTTCATGCCAGAGGGGTTCGATAAAGAATTATATTCTTCTACTGAGATATGATGATTAGTCAATTCTAGTAGTTCAACTAGAGTATTAGGCTTTTGCAAGCCAAGCACATATCAAAATGGGTTCTCACTTAGGCCTAATATGAGTGCCACATGAGCGACAGAAGGCTCGAGATTTTTCACGTCAAGCTTCTCACGCTGGAATATGGTAATAAAGCTCCGTAGGTTTTCAAATGGGGTTGTTAAATTCTTAGCAAAACTTAAGAGCTTTTTTGTGGCTTTTGAGCATTTACAAATTGAGCGATAAATATTTGTTTAAATTTGTCAGAAGTGGTGATAACAACTACCGACAAATTGTTGAACCAGCATAAAGCTGACTCCTTTAGAGTTGTGAGGAATAAATAACACAAGGGCATCATTTTTTCGTAGTAGATAGACTGCTAATTTCAAAGAAACAACATGATCGACAAGATCAATTCTTCCTTTGTAAGGGTTGATAGAGGACATTTTTAACCTTTTTTTGGGGGTTGGGGGTTTTTCTTGGTGTGTGTGTTGGGGGGGGCATGATCTCTCAGGAAAATGCATTCTTTAGTAGTATTCTTATTTTTTTTTTGACTTCATCTTTCTTCGTCTTTAGTGTTGGGGGGGCATGATCTCCCAACAGCAGGAGGAAACCGATTCAAGCACCAGAAGATCAAAGAAGTGAGTGAGAAAGAAAAATAGCAGAGTTTTCTCCCTTAGAAAAATTTTCGGCCCCTTTTCACGCTCCAAAACAGAGTTTCATATAGACCCGAGCGAATGATTAGAGGATCGCATGTGGATCTTCGAAGGATCGAGAGAGACCGAGGATATGATCCTCGCAGAGACCACGCTCTGCGACAGGGTGGATCGAGAGCATACGAGATAAGATACCCGCAGAGGATAGGATACGGGATGGGCGACTGTGAGAGGCGAGCGCGTGTTAGAGGCGAACACGGGAACGAAATCTCCCAACGACACGAAGGAGCGGGCCAGACAATCGAACGAGCCACGTTAGGGCAAAGGTAGGC
>JXCR01074631.1:38024-79931 GCA_002079205.1 Phalaenopsis hybrid cultivar | reverse complement strand
TTTTAATTTATAAGATATGTAAATACCTACATTAATGTCTATTCAATAAATATTTTAAGATTTTGATTAGAGAATAATTGTAGAATTGAAGAGATGATTAGAAGTGAAGAGATGATTAGAAGTGAAGAGATGATTAAGAGAAATAATGAAATTGACATAATGTTATGTTTTTCCCTTATAAACACCAAATAGAGGAGGAAATCAAGGATTAAGTGACTACTTGAATCATTAAGAAGAGGTTTAAGAGAATAATTATTGTTTTATTTTCATTAAATTATTTTTTTTTAAATTCATTTATTCTTAAACAATCGAAAAATAAATGATTATTGTTTGCTTTAAATTTTCAATGATTTCATTTTTTGTTCTGTATTAAATGAAAAATAAATAGGTTTAATGATTGAAAGAAATTAAAAATAAGCTTAATTAAAGATAAAAGATTAAGTCTATCAGGAACCACTCTTTTATAATGCTAGTTGAGGACGTTATTATACTCGTGCACATTGAAGATAAAAAAAGATAAAAAAAATGTATTTTATGTTGCAAAATGGTAAAATGATGTATTTATATGATGTAAAATGGTAAATGTTGCATCTTTATGATACAAGAGTAGTAAAGAATATGGTAAAAATTATACTTTTATTGGTACAATTTGATGGTGCTTATGACGACTTCTTTAAAGTAAACAATAAATGGAAAAATGTAATTGATTACAAGGATGAAAAAGTAATTGATCAATATCATTAAAGAAAAGGTTTTATAAAATAAAAAAAAAACATAAAACTTATTTTATTGATTGATCAACATATTTTTGAATTTTCATGTTACACATTTTCATAATGATTTAATAGATAATAAAATAGTAAGTATTCACTAATTTTTGTAAAGCGGTGATGAAAATTAACATGACTATCTTATTTTATAAAATGTGGATTGAGGCTTTATCATATGAAAATTGGCATAAAGTGAATTTTGAAAACATTCTTCCATATTGCTCCTTTTGTCATATTTTTGGACATTAACTTTTTTAATTATTTCAAGCTAATCCCAAGCTTAAAAATCCTCAATTTTAGTCTCCGGAACGCCCCCCTGATGATATTTTGGTAGATCACCATTCTTCTTTTCAACGCTAATTGTCAAAACTTGANTTCATGTTACACATTTTCATAATGATTTAATAGATAATAAAATAGTAAGTATTCACTAATTTTTGTAAAGCGTTGGTGAAAATTAACATGACTATCTTATTTTATAAGGTGTGGATTGAGGCTTTATCATATGGAAATTGACATAAAGTGAATTTTGAAAACATTCTTCCATATTGCTCCTTTTGTCATATTTTTGGACATTAACTTTTTTAATTATTTCAAGCTAATCCCAAGCTTAAAAATCCTCAATTTTAGTCTCCAGAACGCCCCCCTGATGATATTTTGGTAGATCACCATTCTTCTTTTCAACTCTAATTGTCAAAACCTGATGCTAGGTTTAGCTTCCCTACAAGAGAAGGTAGTTGATGATCTACATTCCTACTCATGCTATCTCTTTGTTGTTGATCTGAAATTATCATTGAGAGTTTTATGTAAGTTTTAGAAATACATCAAACTTTTTCCATTGGAGAATAAAATGACGATCATTTATTAAAGCATGTATCTAATTTTGATTGGAGTATTTTGAATATCAACTCTAATAAATAAAATATTTCTTGTTTTATAACAAAAGGGGCATACACTAGAAGAAAATCTATTATCACTCTCTCATATTTGCTAGGCTTCAAACAACGAACCCCTTTTATAACTTTTTTGCTTTATTGCATTTTTTTTTCTATGGAATTTGTTGATAACACTGCTATTGCAGGGTCCCCAGACCCGGATGTGAAAATTGGAGGATTGTGTTAGGTAGTTGACAACTAGCGTAAAATTTTTGAAAAATCATGACATAAATCCTTTAGATCCTTATGTAAATGCTAGGGTGTCCCTTGGAAGCCACGCGTTGTATGACTTGAATAAAATAAAAAGTGTGCAACGGCCGTTGCACCGATGTCTGGGTGCAGTGTAAAATAAACAAAGGTTCTCACATTATGGACGGATACGAATAAAGAAGTTCGTTTATGAAACTAATCATAGGATAAAATCTTGGAATATAGGTACTCATAGATAAATAATGAAATTAGTTGATATTATGGTTCATAGGAAGATACATATTTTATGTATTTAATAAATTAAATGGTTGGTAAAAAAACTAAGAAGATTGATAGCTTAGTGTCACTGATTAACTTATCTCAAGTAACCTGTGCGGATTTAGCACTTCTTCCTTGGCACTAAAGCCTAATCATCAGAACGCTTGGACTTGTAAGCACAAAATACTCTTAGAATAAGAATGGGGAGAAGTATTGGAGAAATAAACACTTCACTAAGAAAGAGTGGTTACAACACTTGAATGCTTAGGAAACTTGGATGGATCTTTGGATGGATCTAAATGAGGGGGAAAAACTCTTATATATAGTCATCTCCAAGAGTAAGAANTACTCTGAGATATGGTGAAATGAAGAGATAATTTGGATGTGTCAATTTAAAAATATAAAATAAATTGTGATGATTTTTTCACTCTGTTCTTAATTTACTTTTTTATTTGACCAATTGAAATGTTAATATCTGTTGTGAAACATACTATCTCGGAAATGGAGTATAAGTTTCACAACAAATTAAGAATCACATTCAATTCCATGAAGGAGTGTTTCGTTCATGGAATTAAGTGCAAATAAATAGGGAAATGTATATATTACTTGGCAAAGAATTGGATATTCTAGGGTGACAGACTAAAATCGCCAATTTGATCTTAGTGTTTAAGAACTAAACTGAGAGTTAGCCTTCAGAGGAAGGGAAATGGGAGCTCTGAAGTAAGAGCCAGTATCCTCCCATCGTAACCACAGATTTAGAGACTAAAGGTTTGTTTGGCGCAGCTGTGGATTATTTATAATCTGCTGATAAGCAGATTATTCTGATAATCTGATAATATGATAATCTATAGATTATCAGAATAATCTGGCTTGCTGTTTGGGACAGCTTATTCAGACTAGCTTATTGGTGGTTAAATGACATTCCTGCCCCTGTCTGATAAAATTGTTTGGGGCAGCTTATTTAGAGTAGCTTATTGATGGTTAAATGACATTCCTGCCCCTGTCTGATAAAATTGTTTGGGGCAGCTTATTCAGAATAGCTTATTGATAGAAAAGAAACATATAGTGCATAAACATATGATAATCACAGATCAGTTCTAAGAGATATCATACAGTTCTCACACCCTAATGAGTACCAGGAGAACTAAAAAAAGTACAAACATAAGTACGATAACAAGGAGAAATATTAAAATATTTAACTTCAGACTCTAGCTACGTCGGTCCTCATCTGCACTGTCAGTCGGAGAAAACATCGGGTTCACATGACTGCTGGCATGACTACTATCAGTGTAATATGAGGGACTATCAGCCCACTGGAAGAAACCACAACGAGTTGAAACACCCCTAACACAACCATAGAACTGCCTCCCAAAGCTATGCTCCTTACGTGACGTTAGTAAAGGAAACGGTAGTCCATAATAAAACAAAATCCCTCTGTCTGTACCAGAAATCCTGGAGGTCATATTGGTATAACTGTGAAAATAATAAAGGAATGAAATGTCAGCTTAATGTATTTTAAAAAAAATTAAAATTAAATGCGTATGAATATAAACCTATAATCTTATTAAAAGAAAACTTGGTAGATCAACAACCACAAATAGCATCTGTGATAGACTCCCTTAAAGCAATCATCAGCCAAACTTTCAACATCTTGATCTCCAAAATCATTAGATTCTATATCCTCCTAAGGTAATATATGCCCCCCACAAGTTCTGTTGGTTGCTCGAAAACATTCAGTTCATCATTGTCAGTCATACTGAAGTCTGTATCTGATTACGAGGAATGTCTTCGGATGAAGTTATATAGTGTCATTGTTGCAACCACAATGTACAGCTGCATTTGGAAAGGATACGATGGCATATCACGTAAGATGACCCACTTCTTCTTCCAAACTCCAAATGTTCTTTCAATTACCCCGCGTAAAGATGAGTAACATTTATTAAACATTTTCTTTCTACGACGAACTGTGCCACTAGCTCGCTCAAAATCAGGAAGATGATATCTCGTGTCAGAGTAGGGCTTCAGGTATCCCCTTTGCATAGGGTATCCTGCATCAACTAGATAATATTTTCCTGGTACGAAAAATAATGTTAATTAAAAATTACACAATCCCACATATTCAAATTGTTAAACAAAACTAACCTGATGGGGGACTGCAATCTATTCATTGTGGCAAGGGAGAAAATCAGACTGTCATGTGCACTCTCTTCCCAGCCCGCAACCACAAAAGTAAAACACATGTTGAAGTTGCATACAACCATGACATTTTGCGTTGTTGAACCACTACGACCGATGTATGCTACCTTCTCATGGTTGGGTATTTGGGCATCAACGTGTGTACCGTCAATTGCACCAATACAATTTTGTTTAGTTGACCATTAGAGAGTAATAATATTGTTAAAGTATAGCATGTAACAAAATAAAAACACTGATAGTTACCTTGAAATATGGCATGTATTGAGGATCGTTGGCAATTTGTTCTGGAGTGGTAGCAAATGATGGATCCTCTGGTTTAATTATTTGAGCTGCTACGCTAACAAGTGTCTGTATCCCTTTTGAAAAGTAAGGACTAATTATTTCAGATGAATGCTGAAATCTTTCCATAGCTTCTTGAATTGACTCATTCTGTGACAGAATGTACAGTGTTATAGCCAACACCTTCCGAGACAGAGTTTTAGAAGAACCCTAGAGGCTGTGATTTAGACATAACTCATGCATAAGATCCATAAAAATAGGTGTCGTCATTCTGAATATATTTCTGAACCTTATTGGATGTCCAGAAAGCATTTCACCAACTCATCTATCTCTAACAAAGGTGGATGTCATGCGGGGAATGCGAGTAGTGCTATGTTGGTAATAATGCAACAACAATATCGCAACGGTTGTAGTAAATGTCATTCTCCTACGACGTTCACGTTGCGGATCCATCCTAAATGATTTAAAATATAAACATTAATATTCAACTACCCAATAATTTAAAATGTTAACAATTGTGCTAATAATAAAAGTTCTCATTTTCTACATATAGAAAAATTACACATGTAGAATGACACATATAGAATGACAAACATATATTAAAAATAAAACGACATAAGTTGAAGTTTAATTAGTGCTGATACAAAATGAATCCATAAAAAATATCATTCATCGAACAAAACCCGCAAATATTCAAGACACATTTCAGGCTCAAACGCCATGAACTTTTTCATTCTAGTTGAATCCTCAAGTTTTTTTACACACTGTGCGTGAAATCGTTTATCTGCAACAACTTCAGGAATAGTATGCAAAAGCCTCAGACAATCTAATATGCTTGCATCAGAGATAGGTGGAGCTGCAAATGCTTCAATCAAACGATTGAAGGAGGTGTTCAAAACATGTTCTTTCTCTTTATTTTTCTTAGCAACCTTGGGCCTCTTTATTGTGCTAGAGTCCCCCGAATCTATCTGATTAATGCTAGGCACTTCTTCATCAAGTGTCAATGGTTCATGAGTGAATTCATCTGACATCCCTAAAAAGGTACTTTCACTTGAGTTGAAAGTAAATGTTCCTGTTGCGACAACACATTTAAATATATGTCCAATTTTTCTTCAAATTTCGGCTCAATCCCGCACTGTCTATACTTTTTTGTTGCAGGTACAGCCTGCGACAAGACATTTTAAAGCGAATAGTTAAGCAAGTAAAATTACAAAAACCAATTTGGAAAGCAAACAAATCACGAAGTAGATATAAAATTACCTCCAATTTTTCAGCCCACCATTCAGCGAAAGCATCAATTGTCTGTTTAATCGGATCCCAACCCAAACTTGTAGATCCACGTTTCAACTCCTTCCATATTTTTCATTCCTTCTTTAATTGGTCCCATTTATTTTTGAATTTAAGCTTGTCGTAGTCTCCGCCAGTTAGTTCTTTGCACCTTATACAAATATTATTCCAGCCCACCTTATTAAAGTACGGTTTAGGCATATTCCCCAGCTCAATTTCTTTTATACATAGATCACAAAATATATTGGTGACTTCTTTATCCCACATTGTAGAGAGACCCCCTTCAGATGTCTTACCCACTGTGGAACTATACGAATAATTGCAAGTAGCACATGATAATCAAATTATCTCAATTACTCAACAATTGTGCAAATAAATGCTAAAAAGTGCTAAGAATAAAAAAAGCACACATGTTTTTTATGTGGTTCGGTCAAAGACCTACATCCACAGTAAGACATCAAACATGTTTTATTATCAAATTTTTAAGCGTACAAAGCTATATTTCTCACTGGAGAGGACTACAAATATAAAATACATGTGTAATATGCAAATTCTAATACATGTCCTTCAATTCAATTCCAACAAAGCTAGGATTATCCGTAATCCCAAAATAAATTGTCAATGAGCTGGCCTGTCTTAAATTACACCGCAGGCAAATTACACCACAATTTTCATTTCTTTGGCTCAACACCATATACCCATTTGTTAAATGCATCACATCAGTATGACATAGCCAAAATCCTACAAATTGTTACATGAGAAGGCCGCATATGCCAAAAGTATAAAGTGAGTCATTTAGCAAATGTTGAGCCATAGAATATGTAACAGAGCAATAAGTAAAATACAAATTCAGCTCACCATAAGGATGGAGCCAATCATGCTTCTTTGCAAATCAATTTTGCTACCCAACATGAACTCCATATCCATTTTTTTGATGCAATAAGTAAACTAGAAATCCATTTTTCTACCCACTGTAAACAACAAATTCAACCCACCATAAAGATGTGTTCCATTCATGTTCTTTTGCAAATCCATTTTTCTAACCAACATAAACTACAAATCCAATTTTGTAGCAACCATAAACAACAAATGCAACCCACCGTAAACAATTGCAACTTAAACATTAATTGAAAGGCCATGGAACAGTAATGCATTACAAACAATGTCACAATAATGCATTACAAACGAGAAAGACCAAATACATAAAACGATCTGAACCAACAAAATTGGGACATAGAGATGCGAGAATATTCTAAATTGTATCATTCAAGGGGCCAACCAAATAATTTTGGGATTTAAATTTTGAATTGCCTCTAGGCTTCATTTATATAACCCTCCATAATTCACGCCTTGGTCTCTTCATTTGAATTTTAAATTTCCATTTCTCCATGAGAAGACTAAAATTAATGAAATGAGTGTGAATGATGCTTTGGCTGAAACCTTGCATGGGATACCATTTTAAGAGGGTAAGGGTGCTAACATATAGAAAAGAGAGAAAGCAGTTTAATTTTTTAATTTATGATCTTGAAGATTTTGACTATAGCGTGAATGGCTTCATTTTGATTGTGAATGCATATATTTGCTTGAAAGTAATGATCGAATTAAATAATGAGCACATACCATAATCATACTGTGATCAATATCCTCTTTGTGTTGAATAATTGCATGCCATTCTAGGTGATAAAATTGTGTTACAATAACTATTTGATCTCTCATCTTCAAAGTAGAGTCATAACTAATCACCATAAATGTTCTATTGATATAAAGATATTAAAGGATAAAACACCCTCCTTTATTCTACATCAGCTTAAGAGAAAAAACGATTTGAACATAATGAAGATCTCCAGCATAAGAACAAAAAAACAGTTATTTGGAGAAGGGACACCAACACAATTGAAAACGATTTGCACATTTGTTCCCAAATCCGTAAGAAGATTTTTGAAGGAAGTCCAAAATTGTTTTTAGTGCCCATTTTCAAACAACACAGATCACGGTTCTTCTCAACGGGAAAATACATAGATCCAAAAACAGAATGAAGATATCCAGCAGAAGAACCAAAAAAACTTACAGATCCAAAGCAATAGAAGCAGAGATATGGGGAAGAATCGAAAAAAATTCACCGATCCAAAAAACTCACGAATCCAGAGCGTATCTTGAAAAAACTCACAAATCCAGAGCATATCTAAGAAAAACCAACCTCAAACAATCGTAGATCTTACCGGAGAGTATGTCGAAGGGAAAAAGAACAAAATTGAGCCCTGACGCCAACAGAGAGTGATGCTTTCGATCGGAGAGGGAGGAGGCGAGGGGAGAGCGCGAGAGAGATCACCAAGGGCAAAAGAAGGAATTAGAGCTCTAACACCAACAGCCAACACCAAACGCAGCCTTATCCTCGCTATCCGGTTATTGAAGGAAAATGGATCCGCGAGATGCTACATTCATAATACCGCCAAACGAACGCGCAAAACAAACGCGAGGGTGGCGTTCTGAAAACGCCACTGCACATGTATAAGCTGCGCCAAACAGGGCCTAAACCTAAGATTAGCCAACGATTCTCTATAACACAGGACTGAGGGTAGAGAATTAAAATTGCTCATATTCGGCACAAGACATATTAAAACCATTTATCTCTCTCATTTAACCAAAAACTCATTGTAGTGGGAAATATGCTTTCGCATATTTGATAACTTCATCAGAAAAATATAGTTTGGTAGTTATTGCTTAGTTTTGCTTTACAGTTTTGCTACTAGTTGGTAATTTAGTTCCGACAACACCCTAAACATTTGAAATTAGTGTAGTAGATTTACTTTATTGTTGCAAATTTTCTAATTTAAATTTCTATTATGAATTTACACCTTTCTCGTGGGATCAATATTTGGGGCTAAAACAGAAAGTCTTGTATTACTTGATAACGATACATATACTTGCGTAAAATCCCAACATAAAATACTTTAATTTCTTATTCACAAATAACGAATCAAGTTTTTGGCATCGCTGCAAAGCTGAGTCAACTTTATTAATTTTACACATCTATAATTTCGGGATCAAGTTTTGGCACTGTTGTCAGGGAAGGTAACGGTAAATTAAATAAATTTGGTAAATTAGGAAATTTAGTGATAAAGTAAATAAAATAAAATAAAATAACTAAATAAATAAAATAAATAAAAAATCATAAAAAAAATATTTTTTTTAATTTAAGAGTACTGTTAAGAATTTTTTTTGCTCATTATATTTTTTTATGTGTAGTATTGGATCAGAAGGTTTAGTACCTTACGATTCAAAATTAGAACGTACTATTAGAAAAGTTCAAAAATAATAAAAAGAAATAAGAAATTTGAATGAAATGGTGAATAACTTAGATAATCAAATAAATGAAACTCAACAGACCTTTAAGAGATTATGCAAATCCTACAGCAGATTAACTTAACTTGACTATTCAAAATCCTGATGTTGTTGCTTTCATTTGAGCTTAAACCTGCTATTATCCAAATGATACAAAATAATCAGTTTGGAGGAACACCTACTGAAGATGTTAACTTACATCTTGTTTGTTTTCTTGAAATATGTGTTACTTTTAAATATGTTGGAGTACCTAATGATGCTAGGATCAGACTTTTTCCTTTTCATTAAGGGATAAGCTAAAGCTTGGTTAAATTCAATAGCACCTGGATCTATCAGAACTTGGGGAGAACTGGCTAAATATTTTCCACCCTAAAAAACTGCTAAGCTTAGAAATGATATTACATCTTTTTGTCAGTTCGAAGGGGAATCGATATATGAAGCTTTTGAAAGATGTAGGGATCCCCTTAGGAGATGTCCACACCATGCTTTACCAGATTGGTTAATAATTTAAATTTTTTAAAATGGATTAGTAGTATCACTTAAATCTATTATAGATGTTGTTGCAGGTGGAACATTAATGTCAAAACCTTTGGATGAAACATATTCTTTAATAGAGAAGATGACTACTAATAATTTTCAATGGCCCTCTGAACGAGTAAATCCAAAGAGAGTAGATAATAGTCATGATTTTGATGCAATGTCTATTTTGGCATCTCAATTTACCGCTATATCAAAGAAGATTGATCAAATTACAGTGAACTTTTCTCAAATACCACAAGTGTGATAGGAAAATTCACTAGGACAGATAATTGATACTCAATCATCTTATGAAACTATGAATGTTATAAAGAATAGAAATAATAATCCATATTCTAATTATTATAATCCTAGATGGAAAAATCACCCTAATATTAGTTGGAATAATTATAAAAATTTGGTGAACCCCTCAGAAAATTCAAATAATTAAGGGAATACTAACTATAGACCTTATTATCCTCCTGGATTTAACAATAACACACAAGTTAAGGAGAAGAAGTTGACTATAGAAGAAGTGATGTTGAACATGGGAAATCAAATACAAAATCAAGGAGCTACAATTAGAAAAATTGAAAATCAATTATGTCATATTGTTACTGCACTTAGTAACAAACCTTCAAGAATTCTTCCTAGCACTGTTGAAGTTAATCCAAAAGATCGGAATAAGGAGAAAATTAAAGTTATTCAATTACGAAGTGGAAAAGAAGTGGAGACAAGAATCCAAAGAGAAACTGAAGTTGAGAAGGAGAAGGTGGAAATTGAAAGCGACAATGATGAAAATAAACCAATAAAAATTTCTTTAGAAAAACAGCTACATTCGTTTCCTCAATGATTGAAGCTGAAGAATAAAAATAAACAATTTACCAAATTTTTAGAAATCCTTAAAAAGTTAACGATAAATATTCATTTCATTGAGGCTTTGGAATAAATGTCAAGTTATGTGAAATTTATGAAGGATATAATAAACAAGAAGAGGAAGTTTGTAGATCATGAGACCGTTGCACTCAGTGAAGAATGTAGCGTAATTATTTAGAAAAAGCTTCTTGAAAAGTTAAAAGATCCTGGTAGTTTTACTATATCTTGTGCTATTGGTGAGAAATTTTTTAGAAAAGCCGTATGTGATCTAGGAGCTAGTATTAATCTTATGTCTCTATCAATTTTTAAACGTTTAGATTTAGGAGAGATTTCCCCTACTACTGTAACTCTCCAATTAGTTGATCGATCATTAACTTATTCTAAAGAAGTTATATAAAGTGGATAAATTTATTTTTCCTGTAGACTTTATTGTATTAGATATGGAGGAAGATAAAGAGTTTCATATTATTTTAGAGAGATCATTCCTTGCAACAGGGAGAGCTGTGATAGAAGTGCAAAAAGAAGAATTAATAATGAGAGTTAATGATCAAGAAGTAACATTCCATATAACAAATGCTATGAAATATCCTACAATAGAAAAAGATAATGAATGTTTTAGAATGGAAGTTACTGATTATCTAAGTAATGAGCAATTTAAGGGAAAATTTGAAATAAAATTAAGGAAAAAAGAGAATTATGAGAATGAGAATGAAATAAAAAACAAGAATTTAGATTATGTTCATGACAGATTTGAAATTTTGGACCTTTTGTAAATTGATAAAAAAAATCTTATTCCTTTAAGTATTAAACCACTTGAACTTGAACTGAAAGTATTACCTGCCCATTTAAAATATGTGTTTTTAGGAGATTCATCTTCATTGCCTATTATTATATCTTCTGATTTAACTAAAATTCAAGAATAAAAATTAGTAGAAATTTTGAAAGATATAAGAATGCCTTCGGATGGACTTTAACAGATATTAAAGGAATCAGTCCTTCAATTTGTATGCACAGAAATCTTTTAGATAAACAATATGAACCTAAAGCTGATTCTCAGAGAAGATTAAACCCGATAATGAAAGAAGTTGTTAAAAAAAAATCTTAAAATAGTTAGATGCTGGAATTATATATCTCATTTCAGACAGTGCTTAGGTACGTCAGATCCACTTTGCTCCAAAGAAAGGAGTGACAATTGAAGTAAATGAGAAAAATAAATTAATTCCAACAAGACAAGTTACTAGCTGGCGAATTTCTATAGAAGTCACCAGGAAAGATCATTTTCCTTTACCATTTCTAAACCAAATGTTAGATAGATTGGTTAGGCAAAAATATTACAGCTTTCTAGATGGATATACCGGGTATCATCAAATTTCGATTGCTCCTAAGAATCAAGAAAAAAAACAGCATTTACAAGCCCTTATGGAACATTTGCTTTTCGTAGAATGTATTTTGGACTATGTAACACACCTGTGACATTTCAAAGATGTACGATATCAATTTTTTGTAATTTAATTGAACGTGGAATGAAATATTTATGGATGATTTTTCTAGCATTTGGAACTTCATTTGAATTATGCTTATATAATTTAGAAAAAGTTTTGGAACTATGTGAAAAAATTAACTTAGTACTAAATTGAGAAAAATGTCAATTTATGGTTGCAGAATTAATTGTACTTGGGCATAACATTTCTGGAAATGACATGGAAGTAGATCTAAGAAAAATTCAGGTTATTGCAAAATTACCACCTCCAACTACGGTTAGAGAGGTAAGAAGTTTTCTAAGACATGTTGGTTTCTACAGGCATTATATAAATTTTTTTCAAAAATTACTAAGTCATTATATCAACTTTTAGAAAAAGATACAAAATTTAATTTTAATGTGGAATGCACAAAATCATTTGAATTGCTTAAAGAAAAATTAATTAGTGTTCCTATAATAGCTCCACCTAATTGGGAAAAACAATTTGAAATAATGTGTGATGCTAGTGATCATGCTATTGGATCTGTTTTAGGGCAAAGGTATAACAAAGTTTTTAAAGTAATATATTATGCTAGTAAGAATTTAAATGATGCTCAAATTAATTACACCTCTACTGAAAGAGAGTTATTAGCTATTGTCTATGTCTTTGATAAGTTTAGATCTTACTTAATTGGAGCTAAATGTATAGTGCATACAGATCATTCTGCTATCAAATATTTGATGCAAAAGAAGGATGCTAAACCGAGATTAATTAGATGGATACTTCTGCTGCAAGAGTTTGATTTTGTGGTAGTAAATAAAAAGGGAATTGATGATCAAATAGTTGATCATTTGTCTATACTAGCACAAGAAATATTAACTGATTTTGCAAATGAAATTTTAGAAACTTTCCCTGATGAACAATTGTATAGTATTGATATAAAGAATATATTGTGGTATGCTGATATAGTAAATTATATTGTGAGTGATATTCTACCACAAGATGTAAAGAATCAACAATTAAAGAAATTTATTCATGATGCAAGATTCTTTTTTTGGGATGACCCATATTTATATAAATAGTGAAAAGATTTGATCATTAGAAGATGTGTGCTTACAAAGAAACTGAACAAATTATTGAACAATTTCATGATTATGAATTTGGAGGACACTTTAGAAGTAGTAAAACTACACATAAAATATTGCAAGTTGGATTTTACTAGCCTACTCTTTTAGAGATGTTAATGAATATATTAAAACATGTGATTGATGTCAGCTAGTAGGAAATATTACTAGAAGAAATGAAATGTCTCTGAATTACACATTAGAAGTTGAAATTTTTTATGTGTGGGGATTAGATTTTATGGGACAATTTGTGCCTTCATTTGGAAATTTATATATATTGATTGTTGTTGATTATATGTCCAAATGGATTGAAGCTATTCTTGTACCTAAATGTGATGCTCAAAGTGTTTCAAAATTTTTAAATAAAAATATTTTTATAAGATATGGAATGCCGAGAGTGATTATTACGGATGGAGGATCCCATTTTAGGAAGAAGATGATCAATAAATTGATTAGAAAATATAATATTATGCATATATTCTCTACTTCTTATCATCCCCAAAATAGCGGTCAAGCAGATATATCAAATCATGAAATAAAATGATTTTTAGAAAAATTTGTAAATCCTGATAAATTGGATTGGTCTGCTAGACTAGATTCTACATTATTGGCATACATAACTGCCTATAAGACTCCTATTGGAATGTCCCCATATAGACTTATTTTTGGTAAAACATGTCACTTACTAGTAGAGTTGAAACATAAATCATTTTGGGCTATTAAGGAATTCAATTTTAATCTAAAGGACGCTAGTGAGAAAAGATTATTGCAACTCAATGAACTTGAAGAGATTATAAATGAAACATATGATAAAAAAAATTTATAAAGAGAAAATAAAAATATGACATACCGGAGGATTATAAAAAAGAAATTTGAACCTAGACAAGAAGTTCTATTATATAATACTAGATTGACATGATTTCCAGAAAAACTGAAATCAAGACGGTTAGGACCATTCAATATGATCAAAGTCTATCATTATGGAACTGTTGTTATTAAATATCATAAAACTGAAAATATATTTAAAGTTAATGGACATCGATTGAAACATTATTATGAATGGCACATGCCGCAATTTAAAGAAATCTTGATGTTGAGTCACCTTGAATAAACATTGGTGCGTCGGGTGACGACGTTAAACCAAGCGCTTTGTGGGAGACAACATATATATATATATATATATATTGAGGGGTTGGATTAAATTTCAACTCGCTTGTGAGCTGGAATCCAATCCCCCCATGCAAAACTATATTCGTTAATAATCGCTAAGTCTATTACAATCAACGTACAAGAGACTCAAACATTAGGTTTTACATAAGATGCTAGACAGCCATAATGAATAATCTTTGATAGTTGTTATTTCTCTGTGCCTGAGCTTCATGTGTAATGCTGATAAGGCTTCCATCCCCTTCTCGAGCCCCGTGTTCTCTACGTCTTTGAGAGCTTTAGCTCCTCGATATCTTCTAGTCTTCTTCAAATACTTTGTTATAGGATGTTCGGTGATGAAAGCTAACCAGGCCTTGACGTCATTACCCCACTGCCCAGCCCCTAGTGTGACATCCCCCCTGATAAGATCGATGAACTTATAGGCGTCCAAGCCTCTCGTAGCTGAACGGCTATAAACAGAAGTCACCCCGGCAACAAAATTGTTGAATAATTCCACGTGTTTCGATAGAGGTGCATAATCATCAAGATTCAAGTATTCCTTCTGTCTCCGCCAAACAACCACATCAGGTTCACCCTTGTGTGGTCTAATCTTGCAGAATTTCATAACATGATAAGGGTTGATTCCCAAAACTGTCTGCCTCTTAATCTAGAGAAATTATTCCATACGGACACTCCGATCCTGACCGTGGATCATTGTGACTACGGTCAGGAATATTTCAATTTTTTTTAAAAAAAAATTTTAGGTGGGGTACGCCGAAATGCATCCTGATTTACGGTCAGGATCGGACACCGCACGCAAGATGCTTCCTCTGGATACCAACAAAGAAGAGCTCCTCAAGTCGCTTAAGTTCCTCAAACTCAGGAACAACTCTCAATAATTTGGCGAAGGCCTTTGGATTCCTACCATTAGACAGGTATGACTTAGGCATGAAGCAGATCTCAGGGATGCCGATATGGGCCAGCATCCCGCGATAGAACTCGACCACGTTCTCAAAATCATCAGCAACAAAACCTAAAATTTCTGAGNTTCCACGTGGCGAATTTTTATTCGGTACCGCATGTAAGGGTTCATGCGGTGCACGTACCGAATAAAAATTCCACGACGAGCGAACTTGATAGCGAGGTGGATCTTTGCAATGGCATCTTGACCCTGAGTGCTCTTCAGAAACTGTAGGAAATCATAAAACTGACGCGGCCTGATACCACAAATAGAGCTGAAGAACTTCCTCTGGATACCAACAAAGAAGAGCTCCTCAAGTCGCTCGACTTCCTCAAACTCAGGGACAACTCTCAATAATTTGGCGAAGGCCTTTGGATTCATACCATTAGACAGGTATGACTTAGGGGTGAAGCAGATCTCAGGGATGCCGATATGGGCCAGCATCCCGCGATAGAACTCGATCACCTTCTCAGAATCATCAGCAACTAAACCTCGAATTTCCAATGGTCCCCGTCGATGCTCCCTTGCTTTCTTAGACATTGGAAACCTGAAAAGACAAGCACAAGAGATCAAAATCAAAACTTAAAATTATTTACATATATATATTTATTTCTCTCTCTCTCTCTCTCTCTTAATATTTTGTTTTATAATTGTTCTAATTTATTAGGAGATGACAATATCATAGATTCCTACACAATCTTATATATCATAAATCAAGACAAATATTAGTTTTTGACAAAAATTTAGGAATGAATTAAACCAAAGATGAAATAGATGCAACTTTGGCTTTGGCACCAATGGTGCCCTTTTATAGAGCCATGGAGCTGACGGTGTCATCAGGGGCGCCGACATCGCCCAATACGGTTTCGGCAGTTCAGGAAGTTTTTGGCAGACTTTGACAAGATTTTGCTTCAAAATAACTGCCTAAAGGTATTTTTAAAGACATGAAAATCATTTTAGACAACCAAATACTTCCAAATTTCAAAATTCATGGCTTCCAATTCTAGAAACACTTCAAGATATGATATTTTCAATCGAAAAAAGTTCATCAATTTTGATGCGCAGAAATTATATGACAAAGTCATCAAGAAGAAGAGACTTATCAAGGAGAGAGACTTTGTTAATCATGGATTGAGTAATCCAAGTTCACAAATTGAGAAAATCATAGTATGGAGACGTTGGAAAGTTTTATGCTATACCGCCGCTGCAGTTGTTGTTCTAGTGGTAGAAGAATTCTACGCTAATCATCATGAAATTAACTAAGGAGTCGTCTTCGTTTGAGGTAAGGGCGTACCATTTACTCCATTGCGAATTAACGATATGTTTATGATAGAAAGTGTGTCAATCTGTCATTATGCGAACTTTATTCCAATGAAAAATTTGATGTATGATGTATACCGATTTTGACGGATGAAAGTGATAATTAGGAAATCAGATATGAGGGGTATGTTAGTTTCACCACTTCACAGTTAAATCTGATATCTAAACAATGGCATTTATTCATCTCTACAAAACTACTCCCTACAATGAGAATTAGTAAAGTTACAGAGGAAAGTGCAATTTTAAACTATTGCATTCAACTGGGAAATCCCATTGATGTGGGATCAATTTTTTTTAAATTTATTATGGGTATTATAATGAATGGGCCTATAAGTGGACTGGGGCATCCTTCTGCGATCTTCTTACTTTGCTATCAATCTCAAGTACCATATGAAAGTTGGGAGAATGTGTTATTACCCTGGGAGCCCATGGATCCTCAAACTATATTGGGAATGAAAATGAAGCGTTGGACATTATCTTGGATCAATTATCACATGCTTCGACTCCCTTAATGCCCTGTACAATTGCAAGTTCACAAGTTTTGGAAAAGAAAATAAAGAAGATAGAAAGTGAACTTCAAAATATCATAAATGCGATAGAAAGTCTTACTTATCTTTTTTATCCCTTAGATTGGAGGATGAAGGAACACTTTGATCATACGGGAAGGATTGAAGCAGGTTTGGTGCAAATGTTTAAGAAGAATGAATGGAACAATGAAAATTCCACTGTTCAATTCCCGTACCAACCATTCTACAATTTGTACGTACATCACCAGTCTATGGGAGATATTAGAGGAGGAGACTATACTGAAGATGAAGAAGAGTAATTGAAGAGGTTAGACTTTCCACTGTTTAAATTAATTATGTTTTTAATGTAATTTTGTTGGATTTGTTTTTCTTTGAAACTCCTATCACTTTAATTGTATGTATAGTTTAGTTTTCAAAATTCTAGTGTTGTGGCTTGATTTCGATGTTGAATTATAGTGTGATTTGCTTTATGTTTGTGTTAGTGGGATTAAAAGTCTGTGTTTGTAAAAATTTGGAATTTCATATATAAAAGTTGGTTTTGTGTTGTTTGTAAAAACACTTGTTTGTGGACTATTTAAGGATGAATATTATTGTTTAAAGAGACTAATTAAACGTTGGAGTAAATTGGAAATAACTGATGTGCGAAAATAATGGAAATTGATTATTTTTTGCACTAGGGCCGACAACATCAGCATGGACGCCGACGGTGCTCAAGACCCGAAAGTCCCCAAATGCTTTGAAATTTTGTGAATTGCACAGTGAAAACATCATTTTTACACCTTCGGTTTACACCCCTAGGGCTTGCAAGCACTTGGATTTAGATGGATTAGAAGACAAAATAAGTTTGGATTTCATCTTCTCTCGGTAAGAGCTACAATTTGAACTAAAAATTTTTTATTTCCACCAAGGATTTCTCCTACATTACCGAGATCCAAAATTTTATAATTTTTTAAGAAGATTTTGAGAAAATCCTTTGGTGAAGAACTCTTTCTTAATGGATTTAAGTTTAGAACGTTCCACATTGTGATTTTTAAAATTTTTAGAATTTATTTGGATTTTTTTCTTTCTTTTGAAGATTGTAATGACACCAAAGACGAGCAAAGGAAAGAGGAAATTGATATATGATGACCAAAGATTCATCAACTTCAAAGCTAGCGTTCATTTCAATAGTCTACTGAATACAAAGAAAAATATTTTGGATCGAGCGTTCAAAAATCTGGGTGGAGAAGTCAAGAGATTGATTGTTGCTCGACAGTGGGAAAATTTGTGTTACTTTACTGCCGAGGCTATTATTGGTATAGTCTTGGAGTTTTATGCCAATTTTGAAGAGACTTATAATGACCACGTCTATGTTCGTGGTAAAATGGTTGAGTTCACCCTGAAGAGGATTAATGAAATTTATCAGTTGCAAGGAGCATTTCACTGTGAGTACAACACATTCTCCGCTATGAACGAGGATCTGGATGAATTTATTTCATTTCTTATTGATGGAAGAGGAGCTTTGAAGCTGAAGATTAACGTTAAGGTAAACTTTCATGCTTCTATGTTAAATGTAGTATCCAAGGCCTGACATTACTTTATATCTGCCAGAATGATACCTACGAACCACCATAGCGAAGTTACTAAGGATAGATTTATCATGAACTTTTGTATCCAACAGATGGGCAGTCTAGACATTGGCTCTATAATCTAAAGAACATTCGTTCTATTGCTCTGGTTTTCACATTATGTGAGCAATCAGGAGTTGATTTTAGAATTGATGTGGAAAGGATTGAGCCTCTTAAACCTATTGGGCCAACAAATATTAAAACCTATGAATCTCATGTTGGATGAAGAACGAGAAGTAGGAGTAGGGATATTCCTTCTACTTCTAGTACTCTCCAGGGACTTATGGAACTGATGATAATCTAGGAAGGAGATATCTTAAGGATAGAGAACAAGATTAAAAATTTGGAGACCAGGAATGCACATACTGGTAATTTTATAAAACAAAAGTTTGAATATGACACTGCATATGATGATGTTATGGTTAGATACATGAGAAGTGACCACTCAGTAAAGTTTCATAGTCTCCCTATCTTTACCCCTTATCAATAGTAGAACTTTGATATAGAAGAAGAAGATGATGATGAAAAAGAGGATGAGTGAAGATGTCTGCTTAGTCATAGTTCTGATATTTTACTTAGTTTATAGTTTGTTGCACTTTGTTGTTGTTATTTTTTAGTTTGTAGAGTGTGATACTTTGATTTGTATTGAATGTTGTGTTGTTAACTATAGTCTGTAGAGCTGTTTTTTAATTAAATTTTATTTTAGTACTATTATTTGTTTTTAGTACTTTGTTGTATATATTTTTAGTTAACTCATTCTCAGCAAATATTTTTTATATATATTATGTGTTATTTAATGTTTTAAGTCTTGTAGCTTTTCATACTGGCACCTGCAATATTTCAGAGTTAAGTTTCAAAAACAGAACCTTCAACAGATAAGTCTTTTCTTTATGTATTAATTATTTTCTTTCACCCTGTATTTTCAGTTTTTCATGATTAATCTTTTTTAAAAAAATATGTTTGGGGGGGGAGAAAAAAAATTCTTTTTTAAAGAAAGAAACTTAGTTTTATTTGTCCTCAATTAGCTATATTTTAAAAAAAAATTTAATTTAACATGACATGTGTTTGTAGAGCCCAATTTTAGATAACTATATTTGTGTTTATAAATATATAGTAAGCTTAAGTAAAAATTTTCAATGATAAAGATTAATTCTAGAGATTAAGGTATTTGATATGAGAGAATAAGACTATGTTTTCGATTTTAAGTAAAGAAATTTGTATTTTTGAAGTAATGAGAATCTTAGAGTTTCATGTAAAAATAAAAGATTGGAACTTTATAAAAAATCTTCAAAGCTAAGATTAATTTACAAAGTGAAGGAATGTGGAAAGTTTTTTTACTTTAAGAAGAGGATAGTGAAGTTCAAAATTATTAAAGGCTATCCAGATATAGTAATACTTACATGAAAATGAAAATAAAAAAAGAAAAACAAAAAGTAAAAGAAAAAAAAAGAGAAATAAAAGAAAAGAAAAATATGTGAGGAGAAGCTTAAGGAGATGTCTAATAAAAAATTTGTTTCACTTAAATCAACTTAAGGAAGAAGGCTCAACTACATTCTCTAAACTTGTATTTAAGTATTAGCATATTTACTAGTAAAATTTTCATGAATTTTTTTTTTATATGGGATATTCTAAGTGGCTTTAATATGACAATTTGCAATTTTCCTTGAAAAGAATAGAGAATCAGAATTTTTAGACTTGACTGCTAGATATTCTTATACCTTAGTATTAACTTGAGTTATTTTGATTTTTCTTAAGTTATGCTATGATATTTAGTAGACCAAAATATGAAAATCTAGAAGTTAAACTCTTTACTACAAGTCATCATTTTATGTAGTAAAGGAGTTACTTAAGGACAAGTAACATTTAAGTTTGGGGGATTTTGATGCACCAAAGATATATATATTTTTAGACCTATATTTTATACTCATTTTTTATGATATTACACTTTAAAGGAATGTATTTTTCATGTTTTATTGCAGGTTAATGATTTTTAGCACTTGAAAAAGAAGCAAAAATGATGGAATTTGGAGTCAAAATGACGTTTTGGAGAGAAATACTCAACGCCGACGGCGCCAGCATGAAGGAATGAGTCCAAAACAACTAGGGACACCAACGGTGCCAGACTGGGAGCTGACGCCGCCATTTGACAGAGAGCACAAATTAATTTTGGGCTACTGGCGCCGACGGCGCCATCGTGGGCACCGACTTCGCTGAAGTCGGTGCAGAGCAAAATTCTAAAATATTCGATGAATTTGGACAATTTTTTAAGGGTTATTTGATACACCTATTGTAAAAGCAATATTATGCTCTATTTAGAGTGGAAATTGATCAGAAAAAAGAGTTTGCTAGTGTGTCATTGAGTTTTCTTTAGTGTTCCATTGTGTGTATGGTGTAGTGTAGTGAGTCTAAGTGTGATTTCTCCTAAGAGTTGTTGGAGAGGAAGATAAGTGAGATATTTCTTCTTCCCTATATCTTCAAAGAGAGAATTAAGAGTCTTGTAAAGAGAGAAAGAGTTCAAGAGAAGCTACAAGGGATTTGTTTTGAGGAAGAGTTAAAGATAAGTGGTGTTTGTTTATTATTGCTGTATAAATTTTCTTTTATTTATGAAATTCATATTTTGTCATATCTTTCTCAAGAGGTTTGAGCAGTTTTCTTTTTTTCTATCCCTACTCTGAGATATGGTGAAATGAAGAGATAATTTGGATATGCCAATTTAAAAATATAAAATAAATTGTGATGATTTTGTCACTCTGTTCTTAATTTAATTTTTCCAATTGAAATTTTAACATTTTTTGTGAAACATACTATCCAGGAAATGGAGTATGAGTTTCAAAAAAAAGTGATAATCACATTTGATTCCATGAAGGAGTGTTTCGTTCATGCAATTGAGTGCAAATAAATAAGGAAATATATATATTACTGGGCGAAGAATTGGAGATCTAGGTGACAGACTAAAATCCTAAATTTGGCCTTAGTGTTTAAGAACTAAAGTAAGAGTTAGCCTTTAGGGGAAGGGAAGTGGGAGCTATAGAGTGAAAGTCAGTATCCTCCCAGCCTAACCACAGATTTAGAGACTAAACCTAATATTAGCCAACGATTCTCTATAACACTTGACTGAGGGTAGAGAATTAAATTTGTTTATATTTGGCACAAGACATATTAAAACCATTTATCTCTCTCATTTAACCAAAAACTCAATGTAGTGGGAAAGATGTTGTCTCATATTTGATAACTTCGTCACAAAAATATAGTTTTATAGTTATTGTTTAGCTTTGCTTTACAGTTTCGCTAGTAGTTAGTAATTTAGTTCTGATAGCACCCTAAACATTTGAAATTAGTGTAGTAGATTTTCTTTATTTTTGTGGATTTCCTGATTTAAATTTCTATTATGAATTTACACCTTCCTTTTGAGATTGATATTTGGGGCTAAAACAGAAAGTTGTGTATTACTTGATAACAATATGTATACTTGTGTTGAATCCCAACATAAATTACTTCAAGTTCTTATTCATAAATAACAAATTAAGTTTTTGGCATCACTGCAAAGCGGAGTCAACTTTATTAATTTTACACATCTATAATTTTGGGAAAGCACCTCAGTTCATTTTTGCACCTTTCATCATTTTTGTTCCAAATTTGACACTTTTTTTTAACATTTTTCATGCATTTGATTGTACCCAAAAGAAAAACACACAAATACATTTTATTAAAGCACAATATCTTAAACATAGGTATTAAAATGTGTTTAAAAACACTATATATTTTAGGTGTATCAGCTACCATTTTGGAGTGATTAATGAAGAATGTAGAATTATATTAGTAAAAAACACTGTTAAATAAGTGGAAAAGGTTGTACTTGGTGAATCAAAAGAAAAATTTTCTATAAATAAAAATATTTGGTGGTAGAATAAAAATGCACAAGAAAAGATAAAATATAACAAAATATGTTATAAAAATTATTTTAAATTTAAAAGCTTAGAGAAGCGGGAAAAATATCAAACAGCTCGTAGTAAATCCAAGAGAATAATCTGTGATGCTAAAAAATCTACTTTCAGTGATCTTTATAATAGATTAGATACTAGAGGTGAAAAAATATTTGATGTCCAAACAAAGAGAAAAGAAAAGTAAATATTTAACTCAAGTAAAGTGTATTAAAGATGAAAATTAAAAAAGAAAGAGAAAAGAAAAGTAAGGATTTAACTCAAGTAAAGTGTATTAAAGATGAAAATCAAAAAGTGATTTTCTTAGAAAAAGATATTCAAAATAGATGAGTGAGTTATTTTGATAAACTTTTTAATGAATTTTTGAAAAATATGATCAGCCTTAATGAACTTAATATCATTAGTAATAATAAAATATTTCTTTTTTATCATTGCATTAGTAAAAAAAAGTTGAGGGGGCTTTAAAGAAAACGAAGGGAGGAAAGTCTGCAGAATCTGATGATATCCCAATTAAACTGTGAAAATATTTAGGAGATTTGGGAGTTTCTTGGCTTACTAAATTCTTTAATATTATTTTAAAAAACAAAAAAATGCTTTAATAGAGGAGGAAGAGTATTTTTGTCCCCATTTTTATGATTAAAGGGGATGCGCAAGAGTGTGCAAATTATAGAGGAATTAAGTTGATGTGTCAATACTTAAAAATTATGGGAGAGGATAGGGTAATTGAACATAAGTTAAGATGTATTACAAAGATTTATCATAATCAATTTGGCCTTATGTTGGGAAGGTCTATTATGGAAGCTATACTTTTATGGAGAGGTTTAATGGAGAAGTTAAGAGATAATAAGGAGGTTCTACATATAATTTTTATTGATTTAGAAAAATTTTACGATAAGTTTCTAAGAGATGTCCTTTGGAGAGTTATTGAGAAGAAAGGTGTTGGTATGACTTATATTCAAGTCATTAAAGATATGTATACATGAGTTGTTTCTTGTGTTCAAACAGAAGGACGATTGGCTAAATATTTTCCTATTTCTTTTGGTTTACATCATGGATTAGCATTAAGCCCACATCTTTTTTCTTTAGTTATGGATAGTCTTACTGGACACTTACAAGAGGATGTACCTTGGTGTATGCATTTTGCTGATGGTATCCTTCTCGCAGATAAGACAAGAGAAAAGGCTCAAGAAAGACTTGAATTATAGAGGTCTACCTTGGCGTCTAAAGGCCTCATTTAAGTGGAACTAAAACTGAATATATGGAATGTAACTTTATTAGTATTAGTTCTGGTGACAGAAATGTCATTATGGGTGATCAAATCATTAAAAGGTGTGAATGCTTTAGATATATCAGAGCTATTATTAAAATTGATTGTGATATTGATGGGGATGTTATTAGTAGAATTCAAGTTGGTTAGTTGAAGTGGAGGGATGCTAGAGCCTATTGTGTGATAGAAAAGTACTACCAAGACTGAAAGGAAAATTTTATAAGATAGTGGTGAGACTTGCAATGCTCTATGACGCTAAATGTTGGCATTTAAAAGAGAAGCATAAAACAAAGTTAAGTGTCGTCGAGATGAGAATGATTAGGTATATGAGTGGCTTTACACTTAGAGACAAAATGTAAACTGAATGTATCCGTGATTGAGTTGGTGTCACTGCTGTGACGGACAAAGTTAGAGAAAGTCTTCTTTGATGATTTAGTCACATTAAACATCGACCATCTGATGATCTTATTTGAAGAGTGGATGTTTTAGATCAGACATGTTAAGAAAGGCAGAGGTAAACCTTGAAATAATTTGGCATATTATATAAAAAAATAATCTTAATTTAGTAGAATTAAATGAAAGTATGACACTAAATATAACACGATGAAGAAAAAGGATTCGTGTAGCCGACCTCGCTTAGTGGGATAAAGGTTTTATTTTTGTTGTTGTTGTTGTATGAGAATTTACATGAAAATAATCATTAAATTTATTATTTTATATTTTTTAAAGAACATTGTGACTCGACCCGCAATTACACAGTAATTTAGCTTTTAAAAATTGACCAAAATCGTGAAGCAATTTATATTTAGCGGCTAGTGTGCAAAATCTAAATGTTATAAAATTTAGAAAATAGCTTGCACTCTAAAGGTACTACGGAAGTATACGTATGGTTTCAAGTAAATATAAAGTTTTCTTTTAAGACCTTAGTATCCATCCCACAGAGAAGCAATGTAAGAATTCCCTTAGGCTAATTCTAGTCTACTACTAGCAGATATTAGTTTAGAATTTTTTAAAAGTTTGGTTTTCATAAATTTACTAATTTACCTTAAATTTAAAGTTAACTAAATTAAATAAAAACCTAATCTAAGGAGATTGGTTAAAATTTGAAAAGTGTTTATATAATTAAAATCACTTTCCCCTTGCGATGAGATTATAATCAGAATTGGAATCAATTGTTTAAAGTTTAAAATGTTGTATTGTTACAAATAGAAGCATACCTCCTTCTTTACCCTCTTTTGAGTGGATAAAGAACATTGCTTATCTAAAGTAAGTTCCAACTTGTGTGGTAGTGTTGGGTAGATTCTAGCTTGCCACTTCTAGATTACCTATTGGGCCCTCTATAAAACCTACTAGGGACCCTTAGTTCCAACTTTAGACCAAATTGGTAAAGGATTTAGCTTGTCACCCAATAAATACCAATTCTATGCCCATCAAAACTTATCTCCCTATTTATTTTCATTCTTTTTAAATTGTGGTTCCCCTCCTCATAAGGTTAGTGTGGTACTCACTAGTTAGGTGAAATCTAGCCCTCCCAGGTCTTTATGTTTCACAACGGATTTTAACATCACAAGTAATCAGTTTGTAAAGTAAATTAAAAACTGGTGAAAATACTATAACACTTTTGGAATAAAATAAATATTCAAAACATTCTAATCCCACATATGATTAATTCTCATCACAAGGAGAAAGAGTAAGGAAAACAGCTCACAATAGAAAATTTTGTTTAAACCAAAGAAATTTCACTAAAAAAGTGTTTACAAAAATTATAAAATAATGAAGAGCACAATACTTAGTTTTTACCATCTGAAAGAAAGATGAAAATCCCTTCAGCATAGTCTTCTACTGATCCACACAATGCTCATACAATTCCTTACATATATCTCTCAAAAACCCTCACTAATCTCTCCAGAAAAGGTAGAAATCTAAGTTTACTACTCCTAAATACGACCTCTGGATGTTCTTGGAAGTTTGAAGAGTATGAAATGCCAAAAGGTGTCTTCTCAAGTGTCAAATGGTGCTTAAAAACTCCCTAAATCAAGCAATAATTGTCCAAAATGATTACTGGTGCTATGACGCCTTTTTTGCAACTTCACTAATGCTATAGCGCTAGTTTGGACACTGTGCCACCAGTTCAAAGTTGGGGTGGCTCAAATTCGTTCTGTTTCAACTCTAATTTTGCTCCAACAAAATGCGTCATATCAAAATTTTCTTCCTTGCTCGATTTGGCTCCAAATTGCAACGTTTTTGCTCCATTTTCTCTAAAAATTTATTGCTTGTAATTGAAACAAATAACATGCAAAATAACTTTCAATAAAATGTAATATCATTAAAAATGTACAAAAAATGAGCATTAAATGTATATTGAAAAATAGGTAATTTTTAGGCGTGTCAATTCCTCCATACTTAAACATTGCTTGTCCTTAAGTAAAACTATAACCTTTAAAACTAAAATTGTAAACTTGTGGTAGTGGATTTCTTTTAGATGATCTAAAATTTGTTTTAGAAATGTTATAGTCTAACTTTTAGAAGAATTTTTAGTAAAGTAGATGATGTCTAAGTTATCAGAATATTCAATAATTAATTTAGGAATATTTATTTTCTATTTAATTCAGACATAATTAAAATTTGTCCAAACTTTGAATTTTTAGAAAAATATTAATTTCAGAATTTATGAATTCTATAATAAAATAATTTTTACTAATATTTTTTAAACTTCAGCATACGATTGATCTTATGTTTTCATTTTTATAAAGATTCAAGTGAAATCAATTTTTAGTTAGGTCTTATTCCTCAAGTTTCTCCTCCCTTTTTTGTACTTTACTTCTCTTTTCTTTTTTTCTTCTTTTCTTTTTCTTTTCTTTTTCTTTTTAGGTAAGGATTAGTATATCTGGATGAGTCTTTACTGATTTTAAATTTCACTATCCCTTTTATAAGGTTAAAAACTTATTTTCTATCCTTAACTTAAAATGTAGAATTAGAAAAAGAATTTTTTTATAGAGTTTAAATTCNAACATGCAAAATAACTTTCAATAAAATGCAATATCATTAAAAATGTACAAAAAATGAGCATTAAATGTATATTGAAAAATAGTTAATTTTAAGGCGTGTCAATTCCTCCATACTTAAACGTTACTTGTCCTTAAGTAAAACTATAACTTTTAAAACTAAAATTCTAAACTTGTGGTAGTGGATTTCTTTTTGATGATCTAAAATTTGTTTTAGAAATGTTATAGTCTAACTTAGAAGAATTTTTAGTAAAGTAGATGATGTCTAAGTTATCAGAATATTCAGTATTTAATTTAGGAATATTGATTTTCTATTTAATTCATACATAATTAAAATTTGTCCAAACTTTGGATTTTTATAAAAATATTAATTTCAGAATTTATGAATTCTATAATGCAAATAATTTTTACTAATATTTTCTGAACTTAAGCATATGATTGATCTTAAGTTTTCTTCCTTATAAAGATTCAAGTGAACTCAAATTTTAATTAGGTCATATTCCTCAAGTTTCTCCTCCCTTTTTTTGTACTTTACTTCTCTTTTCTTTTTTTCTTTTTCTTTTATTTTTCTTTTCTTTTTCTTTTTAGGTAAGGATTAGTATATATGGATGAGCCTTTACTGATTTTAAATTTCACTATCCCTTTTATAAGGTTAAATACTTATTTTCTATCCTTAACTTAAAATGTAGAACTAGAAAAAGAATTTTTTTTATAGAGCTTAAATTGCTCAAAAAGTATTATTCTAAAAATCCTTAATTTTTTAAAAATTTAAATTTTCCTACTATAAATAGTAAAATCATTTCCCTACTATGTCCTACTAAATATCTTAACTTTAGTTTCATTCTTTTTACTAAAGTTTCTACTAAGTTTTCTTATTGTATTTATAAAAATCAAAAGTATAGCATCTTAAAGAAAAAACCACATACCACAAGTCATTTTAAAATGATAGCAATTTAAATACAGTCTACTGAGGACAAATAAAGTTAAGTTTGAAAGATTTTTCTTCCTCCCCCCAAACTTAAATTTTTAAATTTTTTACCATCAACACCATAAAATATAATAGGAAGAAAAAGTAAAAGCTTAATCTACTAGCTACTACAATATCCTAGCTTGTTCATATACATTCATAATCAAGATAGAATGACTGCNATAAAAATCAAAAGTATAGCATCCTAAAGATAAAACCACATACCACAAGTCATTTTAAAATGATAGCAATTTTAATACAGAGTACCAAGGACAAATAAAGTTAAGTTTGGAAGATTTTTCTTCCTCCCCCCAAACTTGAATTTTTTAATTTTTTACCATCAACACCATAAAATATAATAGGAAGAAAAAGTAAAAGCTTAATCTACTTGCTACTACAATACCTAGCTTGTTCATATACATGCATAATCAGGATAGAATGACTGTAGGAGAAATTAAATCTAGCTTAAAACATGATTTCAATAATATTAAACTAAAAGGAAGTATACTAACTTTGAAATTCATTTTTCTTCTTCCTCCCAAACTTGATTTTTTAACATGTATAACATTTAGTATAGAAAATATAAAAAGGAAGAAAAATCACAACCCGGAAGTACAATCTACCACAAGTGTCTATCAAAACATTTGTAAATATACTTAGAACAGAACAATGTGCAGTAGAAAGTAAATCTAAACTAAACATGTCATAATGAAATTGACTAAATAAAAGTTTGATTCACATATCAGGTATCGGCATAAGGATTTATATATTCAATTGTTCCCCCAAATCCTTTATATTGTTGTAACACAAAACAGAAGCACACATGATAAATGAGGTTAATTCATTCCTCAACTCATCGCATCTCACTACCTACTACTAATTTCTAACATAATCACTACACAGATAAATTTGGCACTTTTTATCAATTTTTTAGGGTTAACCCCGTGGAAAATATTATCCCTTTTTACAATGATTTATGTATTTTAATCCTCAGGTATTACCTTACCCCATAATGTATGCATCTCTAACTATTATAAGGATTGTGTAAGATCATCCACATGTTTCTCATCATGTAGGTTAATGACCCTACTAAATGAAAAAAAAATATCAGAAAAGGGAAGTAATAAAATTGAGATGGAACTGCCACTGTCCAAACTCAATATGCCTCTTGTAAAACTCATGTCCAGTTGAAACTCAAGTCATATTGGACTCGTCAATCCAACTATAACAAGGGAACATGAACAAGTCTAACCATAATAAGAAGTTAAGAAATCATCACCCTCATGACACATAATGATCAAATAAATCCACAAGCACTCCAAAAATCCACCAACATCAATCAAACTGATCAATCCACACTCAAAAAAACATATCACACCTAAAACAACTACAACTCATAAACAAACTAGCAAAGTTAACCATGGGTTGCCTCCCAAGAAGCGTTTGGTTTAACGTCGTTAGCCCAACAAAAGATTCCTCCCAGATCAAATTTCCATTTAAGTAATCCTTGATCAATCGCCCAATCTTTTTCAGATCCAAGGATTCCTACAAAATCCTTGAATTTTAGTTTTTCAGTTGGCTTTTTCTTTTCAGATTGATTCCTCAAGTTTCTTTCTAGATTCAATATCCTTCTAATGATTTTTTCAATTTGCATATTAATATAATTCTTAAAATTTATAAGAAATGGATCTTTATATGATAATTCAAGATCTCCTAAATTGTTTATCGAATTCTCTCTCAGTAATTCAGATTCTGGATCAAGTTCTACTAGGTTACTCTTCTATCTCAAGTTATCTTTTAATTCTTCCCCTTAGGGCTGAGGAAATGGTGGAGGTGGTCTTTCTATAATTATCTTGGTTGATGAAATAAATTTTTCTAACTCCTTAGGAATTTCTTCTAATGGTCTTTCAATCTCATTTTCCTCTTTTCTCAACTCACAATTTATTTGAACCATATCTTCCACTTCTCTTTCACTACTTAATTGTATAGCTTGATCTTGCCCACCATTCCTCTCCTTGAGGTTTATCTAAGGATCATTAAGTAAAATATTTGGATAAACACTGTAAATTGAATTAACAATCTGCCCTAGTTGGTTTTCTAGATTCATTACTACAACCACTAAACTTTCCAAATGACTTGTCATTTGAATCACAATCTCTTCTAATAGTAATTCATTCACCTCATCTTGTGAGTTGGAGTTAAATTTACAAGGAAAGGAAAGTACATCATTAAAGTCATTCTGATTATTCCAATTACATGTTTGATTAAACTGATTATCTTCCCACAATTAGTTTTCTCCTAAAAAATTGTTATTCCAGTTAAAGTTTGAATAATTTTTCCAACCTTGGTTGTAATAATCAGAATAAGGATTGTACGTCTCATGGATAGTTTCAAAAAATTTATTTTCGATCAATTGTCCAAATGAATTTCTTTAAAAATTGGGAGTCCTTGACAAGCATTATAATCCAAATCTAAATATTCATTATTTCGTCAATCCACTATTTCTATCATAAATTCATAGAGTTTTTTCTAATTCATAATCCTCCTATTAGTTCTCTCTTGATCTGAGTTGTATAATTTAAGGTCTGCAGCTCCTGAACTATGCATGCAAATTTAAAGACTTAACTAATAGGCCAGATATAAAGTCATTCTGATTATTCCAATTACATGTTTGATTAAATTGATTATCTTCCCACAATTGGTTTTCTCCTAAAAAATTGTTATTCCAGTTAAAGTTTGAATAATTTTTCCAACCATGGTTGTAATAATCAGAATAAGGATTGTACGTCTCATGGCTAGTTTCAAAAAATTTAGTTTCAATCAATTGTCCAAATGAATTTCCTTAAAAATTGGGAGTCCTTGACTAGCATTATAATCCAAATCTAAATATTCATTATTTCGTCAATCCACTATTTCTATCATAAATTCATAGAGTTTTTTCTAATTCATAATCCTCCTATTAGTTCTCTCTTGATCTGAGTTGTATAATTTAAGGTCTGCAGCTCCTGAACTATGCATGCAAATTTAAAGACTTAACTAATAGGCCAGATATAAAGTCATTCTGATTATTCCAATTACATGTTTGATTAAATTGATTATCTTCCCACAATTGGTTTTCTCCTAAAAAATTGTTATTCCAGTTAAAGTTTGAATAATTTTTCCAACCATGGTTGTAATAATCAGAATAAGGATTGTACGTCTCATGGCTAGTTTCAAAAAATTTAGTTTCAATCAATTGTCCAAATGAATTTCCTTAAAAATTGGGAGTCCTTGACTAGCATTATAATCCAAATCTAAATATTCATTATTTCGTCAATCCACTATTTCTATCATAAATTCATAGAGTTTTTTCTAATTCATAATCCTCCTATTAGTTCTCTCTTGATCTGAGTTGTATAATTTAAGGTCTGCAACTCCTGAACTATGCATACAAATTTAAAGACTTAACTAATAGGCCATATATAAACAATATTTTTTTTGTATTTTTTATTTTCTTTAAAATAAAGACAAAAAAACACATAAGATAATAACACTATGATTTCTAAATCTAAGTCTTACAGATTCAACTAAATTTCTCCTAAATTTATTACCGTAGCTTCCCGGCAACGATGCCAAAAACTTGATCCAATCTGCAATTACATAGTAATTTAGCTTTAAAAAAGTGGCAAAGAACTTGACCCAATTTATATTTAGAGGTAAGTATGGAAAATCAAAATGTTATGAAATTTAGAAAATAGTTTGCGCACTAGGGGTTCTAAAGAAGTCTATGTATCGTTTCATTTAATATAGGGTTTTTTTAAGACCCCAGTTTTGAACAGGTCTTAAAAAAAGCGAGGTAAGCCCTTAGGCTAATTCTAGGCTACTACTATCAGGTCTTAGTTTGAAATTTTCAAAAAGTTTGGCCTAAAATTACTAATTTACCATAAATTTAAAGTTAATTAAATTAAATAAAAACCTAATTTACGGAGATTAGTTAAAATTTAGAAAGTTTTTATATAATCAAAATAAATTTCCCCTTGCGATGAGATTATAATCCGTGTAGGAATCAAATGTTTAAAGTTTAAAATGTTGTATTATAACAAATAGGAGCATACTTGCTTTTTGACCCTCTTTCAAGTGCATAAAGAACTTTGACTAATCTAAAGTAAGTTTCAACTTGTTCAGTAGTGCTAGGTAGATTCTAGCCTGTCACTTCTAGATTACTCGCTAGGCCCTCTCTATAGGACCTACTAGGGATCCTTAGTTTCAACTTTAGACCAAATTGGTAAAGGATCCAGCTTGTCACCCTAGAAACACCAATTCTAAGCCCATCAAAACTTATCTCCCTATATATTTGCACTCTCCTTAGATTGTGGTTCCCCTCCTCGTAAGGTTAGTGTGGTACTCACTAGTTGGGTGAAATCATAGCCCTCTCGGGTCTTTATATTTTTCAACGGATTTTAACATTACAAGTGATCAGTTTGCAAAGTAAGCTAACTAGTGAAAATACCATCACAATTTTGGAATAAAAGAAATCTTCAAACCATTCTAATCTTACATATGACTAATTCTCATCACAAGGAGAAAGAGTAAGGAAACTAATCAATAAGTATGAAGAAAACACAGCAGAAAACTTCGTTTAAACCAAAGAAAATTCACTAGAAAAGTGTTTAAAACAATTACAAAATAATAAATAACATAATACGTAGTTTTTTCGCTTTGAAAAAAAAGATGAAAATCCCTCCAATGAATTCTCCTATTGATCCACACAATGCTCATACAATTATTTACAGATATCTCTTAAAATCCCTCACCAATCTCTCCAGTAAATGTAGATATCTAAGTTTCTTACTCCTATCTATAACCTATAGACATTCTTGGATGTTTAAAGAGTTTGAAATGGCAAAAGGTACCCTCCCAAGCACCAAATAGTGCTTAAAAACTCCCAAAATTGGGCAATAAATGTCTGAAATGGTTATTGACGCTATGGCGCCAGAAACGGCGCTATGGCACTAAAATCAGTGTTATGGTGCCAGAATCGATGCTATGATGCTTATTTCTCAATGTTATTGGCGCTATAGCACCAGTTTGGTTGTTATGGCTCCAGTTCAAAAGTTGGGCAGCTCCAATTCGCTCTCTTTTGCTCCATTTCTTTTCAGCTCCAATCTTGCTCCAAGAAAATGGGTCAGATCATAATTTTCTTTCATACTTGATTTGGCTCCAAATTGCACTGTATTTGCTCCATTTTCTCCAAAAATTCATTTCTTGTACCTGGAACAAAAAACATGCAAAATACCTTTTCATTAAAACGTAATATCATAAAAAATTTACAAAAAATGAGCATTAAATGTATATTGAAAATGGGTAATTTTTAGGCGTGCCACAGTGGCTTATAAAGAAGTCATATTTAGCATTTTGCTTACACCCAACACACTGCATATATTCTTTGGTTTTATGATTGGCTCATAAGTGATTTAATTATAATTAATTTTAACTTATATATAATATAATTTGACAAAGAAAATCTAAGTAACATTCAAGTTAAGTGAAATGGTAACATGGGACATTAGTTTGCTTGAAATTTTGTCAACTTAAATAAAGGCCATGTTAAGCAAAACTCATGAAAACCGAGTGCCTGAGTGAAAAATTTTAAGGATAACAACTTTGTGTATGTGCTTGGGTGTTTAAAATAAGCCCTTTATTTTGTGATACTATGAAGGTCTCAGACTCATGATTAAAATTTAAAATGTATATTCATAAATACAAAATTACTTTTTTATATAAAGAAATTTCATATTAATTAAGAGTTTAGTTACAACATTACTCATATTTATGAATTATTATACTTTATTAAATCATGATAATGCATTTTCAATATTTTTTTATTCCCCACTAAGTGCCCAAAGATGGCCTTTTTTTTGTGTACATAAAATTTACAAATCTCATAAATATGTTTGAGTCTCCATAAATTACTCAATTTGTCATTTAATGGATACATTTTCATATTGTTTTTAAACAATTCAAATCTAGGCATACTTGTGCATAAAAATTTCATAGAGGACTAAACTCAAAAATATATTCAACGCAGTTAAGTCCATCTTGACCAAGTTTTGAAATTATATACTTCATTGGATTCAATCCAACAACTCCAAAAATATGCTAGAGACTTTTATCTAAAATTTTGAAGAGGTCCTACATTAAAGTCTACGCTTGCATCAATTTGGTATCAGTGACAGAGTTTGATAGAAGATTTTAACTAGTTCTCCATTTCAAATATTAGAGCAAGGGAGGAGTATTTGGAAGGAATGAAAATTAAATAATAGCTAAGTAATTGTTTATAAACTATCATTGAATTAATTTTACTTATTAATATTATTAATTTTCATAGTAAAAATCTTGCTAGTATATATTTGGGAAGCAATTTTATGAATGTTTGTAATTCTTCCAACTAGTCGACAACACTTAAAAAACCTAGCCTTATCTTAATAACAGATCCTGATCTTAAATGACAGTACAAAAATTTATGTGATTATATTCCTAATTTTTCCTTACTTATATTTCTTACTTTGCAATGACACCAAAAACTTGACTTCGAAGCAAATAAGAGTGAAATTATTATATTTACATATGGGATACTATGCAAGTATACATATCATTATCAAGTAATATAGGACTTTTTGATTAAGCCCAAAATATCAAACTGACGGGGAAAAGTTCAATCTTTAAATAAGTCAGAAGAAATTAGATAACAAATTCTACCATGCAAAATATTCTTACTCAAACTATAGATGCTACAATAGGAATGAAAGTTTGATTTTTTGGTAATTTTTTTTTATAAATGAAAATAAAGTAAACAACTAACTAAATTTAACTAGATATTTGTAAAATGAATGCAATATAGTGAAGTGACCAAGGATAAAGCCATCCTAAACTACTGTATTCAGCAAGTGATGGATATAAATGTAGGCTCTATCATTTATATGAACACTTGTTCTATTGTTCTAGGAGAGACCACTGGTGGATTGGCACACCCTACTCTCATTTATACACTTTGTGAGCATGCAAGAGTTGATTTCAGACCTGATGAGGAGAGGATTGAGCCACAGAAACTGATTGGGTCTGCAAACATTAATACTTATGAGTCCCATGTTGATGGAAATCTGGAAGTAAGGCCAGGGATATTCCTTCTACTTCTAGGACTCCTACTTTTAGTGAGCCTACTTCAAGTGACCCCAGTAACAGAGAGTTATTGGACCAGATGATGATTCAGCAGTGAGATATTTTGAGGATGAATCATAGGATGCAGAACATGGAGGCCAGAAATGCTCATACAGATGATTTGATTCGCCATAAGTTTGAATATGATGCTACTTATGATGATGCTTTAGTGAAATACCTGAGGGGTGATCATACAGTTCAGTTCCCTAATCACCTTGTTTATACTCCATATCAGCAGCAGAAGTTAGATGTTAATGATGAAGAAAATGACGACTGTTGATCTTTTAGTTTGTTTATTTATTTTTGTTGTACTTTGTGATTGTATTGTTTGCTTTGTCATATTATTGAGACTCTGTTGTTATGTTGTAATGTGAAACTGTAATGTACAAAATTGTTTTCTTTTTTAGAATTTAGTTTAGTTCTGTTGTTAGTTTCAACACTTTGTTATATGTATTATAATTAACTCTTTCTCAGGAGATTTTATATATATTATGTGCAATTTAATGTTTTAAGCCTTGTAGTTTTTCATATTAGCACCTGCAGTATTTCAGAATTTATTTGTAAAAATCATAATCTTCAATAGGTATGAATTTTCTTTATGTATTTAATGCTTCCTTTCACCCTTTTATTTTTGAAGTTTTTCATGTAAATCTTTTTTAAAAGAAATTTATGTTTGGGGGGGAAGAAAAATTATTTTAAAAAAGAAAAGAGAGAACTTAATTTTATTTGTCCTCACTTAACTATATTTTCAAAAATTTTAAATTTAACATGACCTTTGGTATTAGGGGTTAAATTTGGATAATTATATTTATGCTTCTAAATATATAGTAAATTTAAGTGAAAAATTTTCAATAATAAAGATTAATTCTAGATACTAAGATATTTGGTAAAAGAGAATAAGACTATATTTTTTCTATTTTAACTAAAGAAATTTGTATTTTTGAAGTATTAAAAATCTTAAAAGATTCATGCAAAAAGAAAAAAAATAAACTTTATGTAATTTTTAAGTTAATATAAATTTGTTTAAGTGAAGAAATGTAAAAAAGTTTTTAACTTTAAGAAGATGACAGTGAAGTTCAAAATCATTAAAGGCTATCCAGATATAGTAATCCTCACATACATAAAAAAAAAAAAGAGAAGAAGAAATAAAAGAATAAGGGGATTAAAAATGATCTTGAAAAGTAAGGAAAAAAGAAAAAAGATGTGGGGAGAAGCTTGAGGGGATGTCTAATTAAAAATTGGCTTCACTTGAATCAACTTAAGGAAAAGACTTGGACACATTTTCTAAACTTTTTATTTAAGTTNCACATACATAAAAAAAAAAAAAAAGAAAAGAAAAAGGGGATTAACAACGATCATGAAAAGTAAAGAAAAAAAAAGAAAAGAAAAAAAAGATGTGGGGAGAAGCTTGAGGAGATGACTAATTAAAAATTGTCTTCACTTGAATCAACTTAAGAAAAAAGACTTAGACACATTTTCTAAACTTTTATTTGAGTATTAGCTTAATGATTAGTAAAATTTTATGAAGTTCTTTTTCATATGAATTTTCTAAGTGACTTTAATACGACAAACTGCAATTTTTCTTGAAAGAAATATAGGATCAAAAATCTTATTTTTAATTATTGAATATTCTAGCACCTTTAGTATTAACTGAAGTTGTTTTGAATTTTTCTTAAGTTATACTATTATGTTTAGAGAACTTAAATATGGAAGTCTAAAAGTTAAATTCTTTACCATAAGTCATATTTTTATGTAGTAGACGAGTTACTTGAGCACAAGTAACATATATGTTTGGGGCATTTTGATACACCGAAAATATATGCATTTTTAGACCCTTATTTTATACTTATTTTTAGTGATATTGCACCTTAATGAAGGCATTTTGATGTTTTCTTGCAGGTTGTTGATTTTTAGGACTTAAAGCAAAAAGAAAGCAAAAAAGATGAAATTTGGAGTCAAAATGACGTTTTTGAAGTACTCAACGTCGATCGTGCCAAGGGCAGTGCCGACGGCGCAGAACAACAGAACAGTTGAAATTTTTACTCAGCGCCGACGGCGCTTTTTGGCATTGTCGGCGCCAAAGGAGGTTCATACCCCGTTTCTAGAAGGTTCCATGTATTTGGACGATTTTTGAAGAGTTTTTGGAGGCACCTCTTGGAGAACCGACCTTGGGCTTTATATGGGGCCGAAATTCATCAGGAAAGAGACTCCTTTTTGCTCCAAGACATTCCACCACGCTCCATTTTTGTCATTCTTCATAATCCATATTCATTCCACTTCTATATTGGAGTCCAATAGTAATTTTTCTTTTTTGTGTGGTGAGATTTAGTGTGAAACTTTCTGTAAGAGTGTTGGAGAAGGAGAAAAGTGAGAGATATCTTCTTCCTGCATTTCAAAGGAAAGGCTACAAGGGATTTGTTTTGAGAAAGAGTTTCAGATAAGTTTTGTTTGTTTATTAGTTTTGTATGAACTTTCTTTTATATATGAAATTTGTGTTTTATTGTGTCTTTCGAATGAAGTCTAGGTAGTTCACTCTATCTTTCTCCTTACTCTGAGATATGGTGAAATGAAGAGATAATATGATGTGTCAATATTAATATAAAAAATAAATTGTGATGATTTTTCAACTCCGAACTTAATTTACAATTCGATCTGGCCAATTGAATTGTTAAAATATGTTGTGAAACATATGATCCGGGAAATGGAGTATAAGTTCTACAACAGAGTGAGGATCACATTTGATTTCATGGAGGAGAAATTTGTTCATGGAATTAAGTGCAAATAAATAGGGAAATATTCTTTGTTGGGTGGAGAATTGGAGAATCTTTAGGGTGACAGACTAAAATCATTAATTCGGTCTTAGTGTTTAAAAACTAAAGCAAGAGTTTGTCTTCAGGTGAAGGAAAGTGGGAGCTCTGGAGTAGGAGTCGGTATCCTCCTAGCCTAACCACGGATTTAGGGACTAAATCTAGGATTAGCCAATGATTTTCTATGCATTGTATCAGTGTAGAGAATTATAATTGCTTCTATTTGGCATAATACATTTATAAACATTTATCTCATCTCATTTCACCAGAACCTCATTGTAGTGGGAAGGATGCTTTTTCACATAAGAAATTTTCATTACATAAACATAGTTAGTAGATTAGTATTTACTTTTTAAACTTTGCATTTCTGTTTTGCTAATAGTTAGGTACTTTAGTTTTGATAACATCTCAACATTCGAAATTAGTGACAGTGATTTTGTTTAATTTTTTGTAAATTTCCTAGTAAAACTTATAATTGTCGATTTACACCTTCCCTGTGGGATCAATATTTGGGGCTTAAATAGAAAATTCTTTATTACTTGATAACGATACACATACTTGCGTAGAATCTCATTATTAATTGCCTATAATTATATATATTTTACACAACTTACTATTCATATAAGGATCAAGTTTTTGGTATTGTAGTGGTGTCAACTTCATAAATCCTTACATATTAAAAATCGGGATCAGCCAACCTAAATAAGCACTGGTTACGTCGGGCTGACGACATTAAACCAAGCGCTTTCTGGGAGGAAACTCATAGTTATCAGTGTGTTTTTATTTTGAATGTTATGTTTTTGTGTTTGATTAAGAAAATTGTGGTAGTATTTTGAATATATAATGATTTAGTAATGATTCTAAGACCTTAATAGATGACTTAGACATGTTAGAATGAGTATTTGAACGTTAAGCTGACATGTACTAAATTAAGCACGGGAGCTTAAGCGCGGCACTTTGCTAAACATGCTAAATTACATTTCTATAAGTTTTAAACCTGGTTTAATGGGTTTTAACCTGGGTTAGTGGTCTGAGAACGTGTCTAGTAGTTTTAGGCTTGGTCTAAAGCCTATAAATAGAAGGTAATGAAGAGAATTCTCACCCCAATTCAATTTTAACCCTAAAATCAAAGTGAAGAGTGAGA
The DNA here is from genome assembly GCA_002079205.1 of Phalaenopsis hybrid cultivar. Classification (NCBI taxonomy): domain Eukaryota; kingdom Viridiplantae; phylum Streptophyta; class Magnoliopsida; order Asparagales; family Orchidaceae; genus Phalaenopsis; species Phalaenopsis hybrid cultivar. Next base: position 40,789 of record JXCR01074631.1, on the reverse strand, counting down.
GATCTTGGAAAGATGTCATCTTGGGAAATTGATATGATGNCTCAAAACTATAAAAATAATAACTAATTAATGGTGTGGAATGACGTGGAATGTAGGTGTGTGAAGAGGAAAAATTGAAATGAGTGGAAGAAGTTGAAATAGTGCGAAGGAAGGGGGGTTTTCTGATCAAATGTTGGCCCTAAATAGAGCCTAGATTGGTTTTCCAATAGGTGCATCCAAAAGCTCTTCAAAAAGCATCCAAATTTGTCAAATCTTCTAGAAACAGGGCTTCCACCAACACTGGCACCGTCGGCGCCCATCCTGGCATCGTCAGAGCTAGAGGCCCGTAATTAAATCCCAAGTTTCTGTCAAATGGTGCCGTCGGCGCCCAGTTTGGTGTCGTTTGCACTAAACAAATTTTGAACTTCTCCATTTTTGTTCCACATTCAATCATTTTTGCTCCAAATGCTCCAAATCTACAACTTACAATAAAATATAAAAAATATATTTCATTAAAGTGCAATACCACCAAAAATGAGTATAAAATATGGGTCTAAAAATGCATATATTTTTGATGTATCAGGCAGAGACCCCAAGAGATATGCCGGTAGGGCAATGACCTGTAAAGGGTATGCATGTCGTGGCGGCAGGGGCCCAAAGAGAAGATGCAACTCAAACAAATGATCATAATCATGTAGCCAGACAAATGCGAGACGAGATGCAGTAATGCAATCATACATATGCACTACAATATGCAATAATACAAACACACATGCAAGACAGTATGGTGGTGCAAGTAGTTGGTTGACCTGGTAGAGGAATCCGGTCAAACTAATGTGTCATGCCAGCCGGCTCGGAGAAACTGATCAACATGAAGTAGGATGCTCGCTAAGCCGAGGTTGCCGGTCGGAGTGAAGTGAAGTGCTCACCGAGCCGAGGCGGCCGGTCGGAGCGAAGTGAAGCGCTCGCCGGGCCGGGTTGGCCGATCGAAGCGAAGTGAAATGCTCGTCCAATCGGGGCGGCCGATCGAAGCAAAGTTAAGCGCTCTCCAGGTCGAGCCGGCCGACAAAGTGAAGTAAAAATCTCATCTGGTCGGGGTGTCCGATCGGATCAAAGTGAAGCGCTCGCTAGGTCGGGGCGCCCGATGAAGCGAAGTAAAATGCTATGTGACGTGCAATGCAACATGCAAGCATACATATGTAATAGGGAGTTATTCCCATGCTAACAACCTCATCGGGGAAACCTAGGGTCAACATATAGAAAGACGGCGATTGTCGCCTTTGCTTTGACGAGGTGGGTGAGGAACTTCTCCCCGAATCTCCAAGGGAAAGTTCTCCACCTCGCCATGAAATGGACTAGAGACGACGCTTTTCCTGATTTTACGACGCCCCCATGCTTTGCAAAATGAGCTAATGACTTGCATTTTTTCAATTTGCAAAAATCTACTCTTCGATCTTTCCGAAAAAAGACCGAAGCAACCAAAGAAAAAGGGAGAGAAAGGGGCTCCAACCTTTAGGATTTTTATGCTAAGGCTAGCAATCAAATAGTATTCACTCAGCTATCGTAGGAAATTGGTTGTGTAAAGAGAATCTTATCCTAGAAGAGAAATCTAGTAAAATAAGATATCCATCACATAGGAGCGCGGCCGCGCCGGCTCACGCTGGCGCACGCACCCCGTGTGGGCGATCAAACTCATACGGCTATTACACCTACAACCTATGACTATCTAGAAAGAAAAATGAGAAGGGAAAGAGGGGTTATACCATCGCGTGGTTTGCACGAACCCTAAAGAAGTCCGGCGGGAGCTTGCGTGTGAGGCAGAAGTCCTTCGTACCCTCCCAAATGATGCCAATGCTCGCTATCCAACAACGTTGGGATGTTCTAGTGAGGTGTTCAGTCGTCGGAAGTATGAGACGATAAAGTGGCGGCGAGGGTGAAGTAGGTGGCTAAAGCTTTCAATAAGAAAAAAAGCTCCGACGGCGCCAGCAGCGTTGGAAGTTATGTTGGCAAAGCAGGCCGGCGAGAGGACGTTGGCTAGTTGAGAAGGAGGTAAGGGCGGGTTCGGCCAGCTGCTAGAGGATGGATGTCGGTGGCAGCGCAGGTCGCCTGTGACGTTGGCGTCGACGACGAAAAGAGGGAGACCGTCAGGCTTCGCGCGAGGGAGGAAGGAGCCGCCTGGAAAACTTCGCTAGAGAGAAAAATGGGAGTCCCTCCGGCTCAATGAGATGCCTTGTGATGATATTCCAAACTTGGGAGATAAGGGGAAGAGAGCTCTCCGCCTCGCCTCCGAGCCGGTCCGGGATAAGATCCCCTTTTTTTTAAGTGATGGTGAGATAAAGAGGAGCCAGAGAACTTCATGTGTAAACATTTAAATGGGATAATCCTTCTCCTCCTATTTTTTTTTTATTTTAATGTCATCATTTGAGATGAGATAAAGAGAAGAGAGAGAGCTGCATGCGTAAACATTTAAATAGGATAATCCTTCTCCTCCTCTTTTTTATTTTATTTTAATGTCATCATTTGAGATAAAGATGAGAGAGAGAGCTGCATGCGTAAACATTTAAATAGGATAATCCTTTTCTTCTTCTCTTTTTTTATTCTAACATTATCATGTGAGATGAGATAAAGAGGAGAGAGGGTAATAGACTTTTTTTTCCCTTTTCCATTTCTTCTTTTTTTTATGCGAGAGAGAGATCTACAAGATCTTTATTAGGATAGTTTTTTTTTATTATTTTTATTGTCTTTTTTTTTTTGTCTGAAAGCTTTCTTTTTTTTTTTTTTTTTTT
>JXCR01074631.1:0-17046 GCA_002079205.1 Phalaenopsis hybrid cultivar | reverse complement strand
TATATATATATATATATTTTGGGATACTACGCAAGTATATATATCGTTACCAAGTAATATAGAACTTTTTGATTAAGACCTGAATATCAAACCCATAGGAAAATTTCACAATATGCATTATTGATCAACAAACTTTTTATTTCAAAAATACAATTACTTAAATTATAGATATTTTTATAGTAATTAAAATTCAAATCTTTTTGGTATTTTTGATGTTTTGACAAAACAGTAACAACTTCTAAAAATAATTTGAGTTTATGTAAAAGAAAAACACTTAATATAAAAATATATTTCTCCTTATCATGAGTCAGTAATAAGTATAGGAATTCTGTTGTGAAAGCAGTCAAATTGAGTTGTGTCAAATAGGAGCAATATTATTCCTTATACTTACTAGAGATGTTATAAAGAATATTGGCTAATTTAAAGTTTGAATAGTTCTGAAAACCGGCTAGGAAGGGAAGATATTAGCTCTCACTCTAAAGTTCCCTCGATTCCCTCCACCTAGGGGCTAACATCTCGTATCAGAACCTAAAATAATAAACCAAGTTGGGGGCTTTAACCTGTCACTTTAAATTCCTCTAACTCTACACCCTTCAAAGATTATTTTCCTATTTATTTACACTAAATCATTTGAATTACATTCTCATTCATACAACCTCATGTGATTCTTTCCAATTGTTGACTGAGATAGTACCATTCAGGTTCTTACATGTTCTCACAACAAATTTTAACATCTAGATAGGCCAAATCAAGAATTAAATGACGTGCATAGAATTAAATCATCACAACTTCTTCCAACATTAAAGATTAATACTCTCCACAGCTTTCATCCAACACTTTAATTACTTATCATTTTAAGGATAAAGATAAAAAAAACTACTCAGAAATCCATAGAGAAAACAAAGCCACACTTTAATTTAAAAGTATAAATCATTGTCAAACCAACAAGAAATCTCGATTAAAACTAAAAGTAGTTTAAAAATAAAAGATAAAAAACTTATCTCAAATCCTCCACCAAACTCTTAAAGTTTAAATAAGACTTTCTAAAATAGAAATTTGCTTTCAATCAATTTTCAAATTTTCCCTGGCAACGGCACCAAAAACTTGATCCTATTACTGTTTATGTGCACAATATAATAATGTCTTTGATGATATTTTTCACTTATGTTTCTTTGCTTTGCAATAAAATCAAAAACTTGATCCTAGAGAAAATAAGAATTTAACTTTTAAATTTATATATAAATTGGGATACTACGCAAGTATATGCATCGTTATCAAGTAATATAGAACTTTTTTATTAAGAGCTGAATATCGAACCCATAGGGAAATTTTACAATATGCACTATTGGTCAATAAACTTTCTATTTCAAAAAGACAATTACTTAAACTATAGATATTTTTTATAATAATTAAAATTCAAATTTTTTTGGTATTTTTGATATTTTGATAAAACAGTACTAACTTCTAAAGATAACTTGAGTTTATGTAAAAGAAAAACACTTAATATGAAAATATCTTTCTCTTTATCATGAGTCAGTAATAAGTATAGGAATTCTACTATAGAAGTATTCAAATTGTGTTGTGTCAAATAAGAGCAATAGTATTCTTTACCGTTACTGGGGATGTTATAAAGAACATTGGCTAATTTAAAGTTTGAATAGTTCTAAAGACTGGCCAGGCAAGAAAGATACTAGCTGCCACTCTAGAGTTCCCTCAATTCCCTTCACCTAGGGCTAACATCTCATATCAGAACCTAAAATAATAAACCAAGTTGGGGGCTTTAACCTGTCATTTTAAAGTCCTCTAACTCTACACCCTTCAAAGATTATTTCCCTATTTATGTAACTAATCATATGAATTACATTCTCATTCATACAACCTCATGTGATTCTTTCCAATTGTTGACTGAGATAGTGCCAGCCAGGTTCTTACAAGCTCTCATAACAAATTTTAACATCTAGATAGGCCAGATCAAGAAGTAAATAAAGTACATGGAATTAAACAATCACAACTTCTTCCAACATTAAAGATTAATACTCTCCACAACTTTCATCCAACACTTTAATTACTTATCATTTTAAGGAGAAAGATAAAGAAAACTACTCAGAATCCATGGAGAAAATAAAGCTACACTTTAGTTTAAAAGAAGAAATCATTGTCAAACCAACAACAAGTCTCAATTAAAACCAAAGAAGTACTCAGAATCCATGGAGAAAACAAAACCACACTTTAGTTTAAAAGTAGAAATCATTGTCAAATCTCATAATCCATGGAGAAAATAAAATCACACTTTAGTTTAAAAGTAGAAATCATTGTCAAACCAATATTTATGGAGAAAATAAAACCACACTTTAGTTTAAAAGAAGAAATTATTGTCAAACCAACAATATTGTATGGAGAAAACAAAACCATACTTTAGTTTAAAAGTAGAAATCATTGTCAAACCAACAATACATTAATTAAAACTAAAAGTAGTCTTTTAGTTTAAAAGTATGAAATCATTTTCAAATAACAAAATCCCGATTAAACCAAAAGTAGTTTAAAAACAAAAGATAAAAACTTATCTCAAATCCTACACCAAACTCTTGAAGTTCCTTTGAATCTCTTCGCTTTTACAAAACTCTTAACTCACAATAAAACTAAAACCAAAAAGGATAAAGTAAATTTGTGGTGCCTGAAAATCTCTCCAAACGTTCCTCCCCGAACTTCTTCAAGAACTTCTCAAGACTCTCCCTTTTCAAGCACACTTCAAAAAGTCTCAACTTCCTTCTTTTATAAATCTCTAAGAGGAGCCTTGGTAACTCTTCAAAATGTGTCCCAATTCGATGAATTTTCCAAAGGATGTCTCCTTTCACAAGTCCTTTAATCATAATTTCTTTTTTAGTGGTCATAACCACCCTCTTTAGCCAATAGGTGCCTCAAATGTCTCTTCAAAATTTGGCAAAATGAATTAAACCATCAAATAACTGCCTTTGGTGCTTAAACGCAGGGCCTCCGACGCTTAGGCACAGCTTTCTCTGTTTCACCGGCACGTAAGCGCGGGATCTGGCCCTTAGGCGCCAAAACTCTTTTGCACCATTTTCACATTTTGCTCCAATTTTGATCATTTTTCACTCCTTTTAGTATTTTTCATCTTTTTACTTGTATCTGAAATAAAAACACACAAATACCTTCCATTAAAGCGCAATATCTCAAAAATACGTATAAAAATGTGTCTAAAAATAGTATATATTTTAGGTGTATCAGTGTATGGTATGTCATACAATATGCCCACAAGGACTCCAAGAGTTTCTCGTGCAATTCTTTCTTGTTGGCATGGAGAATTTTTCTAATAAGCCCAACTAAGGTCTTATTAAAAGCCTCCGCCAACCCATTCGCTCTCGGGTAGTAAATCGTCGAATATCGCAAATTAATGTGATGATGTCGAGCAAATCTATTTATCTTGGTGTTTTTGAAAGCCAACTCATTGTCGGAGATGTTACGTTGTGGTACACCAAATCTATAAATGATATTATTCTTAAAGAAATGCAACAGGTTATCTGCTTTTACTTGTCTTAAGGGGATAGCTTCCACCAACTTAGAGAAATAATCAGTGGCTGCAATAATAAATTGATGCCCTCGAGAGGATGGTGGGTCAATAGGCCCCACAATATCAGTACCCCAGGCTTCGAAAGGCCATGATACAACTGTCGGATGAAGTACACTCGGGGGTTGGTGAAACACAGAACTAAACACCTGGCACTGATGGCATATCTTGGCATATTCAATACAATCAAGGGTCATCGTAGGTCAGTAATAGCCGAGACATTTGATCTTGATTTTCATCTTGGGACCCGACTGATGGGATCCACAAATGCCCTCGTGGACCTAAGCCATAACTTTTTGGGCCTCATCATTCCCTACACATCTTAATCACATCCGTTCGAAAGAGCATTGATACAAAGTATTGTTAATAATGGTAAATGAGGAGCAGGTGGCTGAAGCTTTCAACAAGAAAGAGTGCTCCGGCGGGCGTTGGAAGTTATGTTGGCAAAGTAGGGCGATGCGAGGATGTTGGCTAGTCGAGAAGGAGGCAAGGGCGGGTGAAACCAACTACTAAAGGATGGATGCCGGTGGCAGCGCAGGTCGCCAGCGATGTTGGCGTCGACGGAGAAAAGAGTAAGACCGTTGGGCTTCATGCAAGGGAGGAAGAAGCCGCCTGGGAAACTTCATGAGAAAGAAAAATGGGAGTCCCTCCGGCTCTAGAAGATGCCTCAGGATGATATTCCACGCCTGGGAGATAAGGGGGAGAGAACTTTCCGCCTCGCCTCCGAGCCGGTCCGGGATAGGATCCTTTTTTTTTTTTTAAAATGTGATGGTGAGATAAAGAGGAGCCAGAGAACTGCATGCGTAAACATTTAAATAGAATAATCCTTCTCCTCCTATTTTTTTTTTATTTTAATGTCATCATTTGAGATGAGATAAAGAGGAGAGAGAGAGAGCTGCATGCGTAAACATTTAAATAAGATAATTCTTCTTTTCCTCTTTTTTATTTTATTTTAATGTTATCATTTGAGATAAGATAAAGAGGAGAGAGAGAGCTGCACGCGTAAACATTTGAGTAGGATAATCTTTTTCCTCTTCTCTTTTTTTTATTCTAACCTCATCATGTGAGATGAGATAAAGAGGAGAGAGGGTAGCATGCCTTTTTTTCCCTTTTCCTTTTCTCTTTTTTTTTTGCGAGAGAGAGACCTCCAAGATCTCTATTAGGATAGTCATTTTTTTGTATTTTGATTGCCTCTCTCTTTTTTGTTCTGTCTGAAAGCTTCTTTTTTTTATTATCACAGATGCATGGGAAAGAATTAAATATCATGCGTGCATTTAACAGTTGCTATCATTTTTTTTAATTTATTATTATTATATTTTTTATTATTGTTATAATAATAATAATAACATTATTATTATTATTATCATTCACATATTTTTGGCCAAGGAGCGTCCTCGTGATGAGATGAACGTCTCCTTTAACTAAAATCGACGTTTTGAACATGTTCGCGCATTCCGTTTCGTCATCTAGGGACGTTCAGACCACTTTATTCAGCAATTGGGCATACCACAATAATTAACGTATTTTTAGCCCGCCCGCTAGCCGTAGCGAAACAGGTGCTCTCTTAAAATAAAACCGACGTTTCGAATGCACTCACGTGGTCAGTTTCATCGTCCAGAGTCTTTCAGACAAGTTCGTTGACTATTGAGCCAATTCGAGCCAATTTCGCATGCGATGCGACGCAAAATATTCATTGGCCCCCTCAACACGCACTGGTGTATCTCGACCGGATGTCGTGAGCTACAGGAAACAACAAATGCATGAAGCATGACCCCGATAAGCTCAGGTGGACATCCTACACGTGCGACTTCAAAATTGATACCAACAGCCAAAAAATTTCTGCTAGAGTCATTCAAAACAACATTTATAGGTGTTGAACACATATTATTTGGGAAACAACCCCAACCAAATAAGGACAAAAAAAAATCACCTAATAGAGAATGAAATTTGAATGACCCCCCAAAAATGCGGCCCAAAGGAGTACCTAATTCAAGGTTGAAAGCAATTTGATTTGCATCAAATCTCACCTCCTTCCCGTCCAATCTGAATAACACACGATCAATATCCAAGCAATTCAAAATGTGCATAGTTAGGATATCTTGAGGATGTGAGAGGAGTTCAAAAAATTGATGCACATTCAATTCTCTCAGTCTTCTCTAGGTCTCTTCGGAAACACTGGGCCAAACCTTCTCTAGCATATCTCTAACTGTCGAAGGACGACATCTGCAATTCATTACCTTATTGTTCACCAACTTACATGAGTAAGAAATAATTTATTAACACAAACAACATAAAAATTTTCAAAACACTCCTTCAAATAACCTTCCTCAATAACGTCAAAATAATCCTGATATAACCATAAAATAATCATAGATTAAACCCTAGACAAAACCAAAAGTAACACAAAAATAAATCAATAATAAGACTACAATAACCCAGTGAAAACCCCACCAATAAGCCTACAATAACTTACGAATAACCTGAAATATACACAATCGTAACCTTTCAATTAACCCAACACTAGCCGGAGAATAACTTCCACGAAACCCCTAAACCTAAACAAACAACAAAATAACCCCATAGTAATCCAAGAAAATCTTAATAATAAACTCCTCAATAAGCCTTGCTAAACAAATATTATCCCGAGAATAATTCCCAGAAAACCAGACCTCTGGCTAACTAAATATTATCCCTAGAATAACTCCTAGAAAACCAGGCCTTAATGCAACATTAACTCATAAATAACAAAATAATAACCCAATAATGACCCACAAATGACCCAAGAATAATCCATATTAGCTCGTAAAAAGAACAAAAAAACACGGCTATATTTACTCATAAGTAACTTTTGAATAACCCATAATTAATCAATAATAGCTGCCAAAAATAACCTACATATAACCAAAGAATAACCTAGCAATAAAACCCCAAACATAAATCATGACTAACCCAACTATGTACCAGAACAAAGAACGAATAATAATCCAGATTAACTCATAAACAGAACAAAAAACCACGACTATATTAACCCATCAATAACCCAATAATAACTCATCAATAACCTAAAATTTAACCATTAATAACTGCAAAAAAATCTAAATATAATAAAAAAAAACAACCTAGCTATGAACCCCCAAACATAAATCAATCCAGATTAACTCATAAATATAACAAAACTCATGACTACATTAACTCATACGTAAGCCAAGCATAACCTACAAATAACCCATAAATAACCGAATAATCAACCAATATTAGCTGCCAAAAATAACCTAAATATAACCAAAATATAAACTAGCAATGAACCCCCAAAACATAAACCATGAATAACCCGTGAAAATATGCCAACAATAACCCAACTATGAAAAACTACCTGCCAACCTAGACTGAATTAAAAAATATAACCGAAATAGAACGATCACATATAGCAGGACAAATTCTCTACTTCATTGGCGTCTGTATTCGACCACTTTGCATCATTCTTCTTTTTTTATATCTTCAACTTTTTTTTCGGTTGTTCCGAGTCACCTTTGTTAGCCTCCTCCAACTCCGGCCTTATGAGCTCTTCCAACTGCAAATTTTTTAGATCATTGAACTCCATTTTCTCCGCATGTTCTTCCAGCTGCATATTCTTGGTGTACACCAACTCCTTTCTCTTAATGCTTCGACACTAACCTTCCAACGCCATCTCTTTAAATCTCTTGCGGAAGCCAAAAAGATTCTTGGGATATTTAAGAAGTCGGGTGTGTCGGACATTAAATTTTTGATTTTTTTAAAATCACTTAGAAGGTGGGACCCATTATTAGAAGTGGCTTAAATTCATTCGGATGTTACACTCCCTTTGGAGATGAAAATTTTCGCGAAAATAAGAGAGGAAGACAGCAGAGAAGCGAAGAATCTCAGTACTTCGTATGACCAATCTCAACTCGCAAGTCATAGGGAGGAGGAGATGCACCGAAGAATGGAGCTGACGCGAAGGCTATTTCCTTCGCTCATCGGATCGGCCTTTATTGTTGCCATGGCTGCTGTTCTTCTCCTCCGTTTCACCTCTATTCGGAAGCCTGACCAGCCGGTAATTCTTAAACCTTGCTGCGGGTTTCGATTTGCTGCATAAGCCTTGTTATATAATAGAATTGATCNAGCCGGTAATTCTTAAACCTTGCTGCGGGTTTCCGATTTGCTGCATAAGCCTTGTTATATAATAGAATTGATCGAAGCAAAAATTTAGTTGTTTGATCAATAAAATCTAGAAATTTGGAAAAGCCCTTTTATTTTCTCGAACTTTGTTTGTTTTGTCATATCAGAGAATGTGGACGGTGGAAGAAATAGCTCCTTTCAATGGAACGGATGATAAACTGTCGATATTATTAGGAATTCTTGGGTAATTATTGTCTGTTTTTCTTATTTCTTGTACTTTTATTTTCATTTCTGAGAATAATGGCTGTGCTTAGGAATGCAGTTCTGTCTTTGATGTAACCAAAGGGAGGTCACATTACGGCCCGGGAGGTGGCTACCATCACTTTGCTGGAAGGTAGGTTTCTCATGTAACAATCAACTTATGATGAATAGTTTGATGTTGATATTTCTTTTGTTTATGAATTTTATCTATATCTATATTGTTCATTCTCTTTTGGTTTGTAAGTTAATATTTGGTTGCAAATCTTGAAGTTGGATGAACAGTTGGAAAGTGAACATTGCTCCTGTTCTTAACTTTTACAAACATACCACATAATACTTATCTATTTACATATCTAACATATGGGGCGTTTGTTAGCATCTTCTAATAGGATTTATCATCTTTTAATAGGATTTATCATCTTTTAATAGGATTTATCACCGGATTTATTAAATCCAGCCAAACGCTAACATGTAGGAGTTTTGTGGATTTATGAATTTTTGGGTTGAAGTTCTCAAAATTTGCCTTTGATTCAGTTTAATCCGGATTTACTAAATACAAGGGTAAGGTGGATTTATCGGATTTACGATTTACGGATTTACTAAATCCTACTTGCAATCAAATGCTCCATAAACTTTTCATATTTGTATACATAAAACTCTACTCTTTATTATCACATAAAAAATACCACTACTACTAACCTTTTAAAAGTGAAGTACACCTTTTCATGCATAGGTTCATGACACCAAAGTATTAGAAATGTAAATATCAAACTTTAGGTGTTAGATATTTAAATATGAAGGAATTAGGTGGCATGTATTTAAATATTTCTGTTAAAAAAATGTTTGTAATTTGTCACGAGTTGTTACATAAAACTGTCAACATTAGTAAAAAAGGGGAACTTCATGCTTAAAATGCTTAAGCGATTTACATGAATTTTTACTGTGAACCATGATAAAATTCTGATGATCTTAATGTGATTCCAATGAGTATATTTATGTTTGCCATTTCTCCATCCTTTAGTTATTAAAATTTGCTCAGGCGTTTGTTTAGTAAAAAAACAACCATATATTTTCATGCTATAGTTGTTGGTGATGNGTTATCTCTTGTATCTAAGGTTTTATCCTATATTTATGTTTTTTTTAATGTGCTATGCCTCCTCTCTTTAATATACAATAAATGGGACTAAGTTACTATCCCCTAGGAAAAAAAAAAGCTATTGTAATATGAGTAAATGTTTGTGTTANAGGTTTTGCATAAATTTAATATGCATAAAGAGATACTCAACTGAAAATTTCTTAAACCTATGCAAATGCATTTTCTTGGTATATATTTACAATATCTATTGTTGCATGGTGTTGCATTTCTCTTTTGTTTTGTTGTAAGGTGTATCCAAGTCCAACTTAGATGGGCTTCGAGCAATCATGTGGTTATGCGGAAAATACTGTTGTGACTGTATATTGGTTGCATAATGGGGACATATGATTTATTTGCTTAGAAGCAATAAGATGTTCAACTCTATGTTAGAAATCATGAACATGATGAAAATAACCTGAAGCTGATCATCTTCATCGTCAATTTCATTGGTACCAAATTTTATTTATTTATTTATTTCTAGTGGATGCATTCTTAGTAGAAATATTTGTCGACTGCTCTATTTGTTGTCTTTTTTCATATTTATTTCTTAATTATTTACTTACCTGTTATTTTGAATTTTTCTTAAATACTATTTCTTCTCTATTTTCAGATTAGTCTTGCTTTTTATTGATGCTTTGAACTTTGTTTATACAGATGCCATTTTTCATGTTTTTTCATTTAATTTTTATAGACATTGAAGCAAATGTAAAAAGTATTTGAAACTTACCTATAAACATTCTAAAAATCATTAAGATGCCCGAAAAAAATATAAAAATGTTAATGCTAATCACGGCCATCATCTTCATGCTTGTCACAAAATCCATTTTATTTCTTAGGGGAGTGTTCATCATAGAAATAGTTGTCAAGTACACTATTCAATGCCATTTTATTTTATATATTTTTTTATTTTTTTTACTAATCTCCTATTTTTTTATTTTCCTATATGCTGTTTTCCCTTGAATTTCAGTGCACTATCGTATTTTTATTGATGCCTTAATCTTTATATATGTACATACCTTTTATTTTTTATTTTTAATTTTTTTTGTGTATAAATTGGGGCAAGTGCAAAGTGTCTAGCCTCTTCGAAGAAATATTCTTTACAATTAAGTTCACAATTACCATTGATGATGACAATGAAAAATGACAAGGGAATGGGCCTATGAATATTCTAGCATTCCCATGATTTAAAACATTATATATCCCAATGTAATTATCGAGATTTTATCCTTATTGATTTATGATGACCTTGAAAGTCAGGAAAGAGATTAAATATGATGGAGAAAGTAACAAAAGTAATCGAATACGAAAGTCTCAAACTTGAGCAAGAAGATTGCTTTCTCTTGAAGTTTTGTGTCTCAGTTCATTAGGGATCAAATCTTGAAATAGATGGACAAAAGTGACGTTACATCCAAAATAAGAATTTATTTATTCATACTTGTCTTATATGATTCATAATTCTTTTATTTATAGATGAATAAATAAAAAATTGTTCAAAAAGGCACACTCAATTCCAAAAACATATAACTTTCTTCACATGAGGTGACTCTAGTCCCTTTGTCCAATTTTGATGTTCATTATTCACTTGCATGGGGCACTCTAGCCCTACACAAGCATCCAAAAATGTTGCTTGAGTTCATGCCTCTTGTGATGTCTCATTCGTGTGCGTAGATTTGTAAGTGCATGGGGTGCTTGCCCTCATGCCTTCATGTGTAACAAACACATCATGCTTTTTGACTTATATATTCCCATCAATGTCCTTCATAACCTACTCTGCTAGCTCAGTATGTAGGGTTTTGGATTGCCTATCTTGCCCGCCAATTGCTTCTATCCTTTTTGAGCATCTTTCACATCTTCTCTCTCAAACTTTTATAATGTCTTTGTTTCCATTAAATCTTTCAAATAGTTGATGTTGATGCTCAAGTCCCTCTCTTAGCTCTTAATTCATGCTCCTCACTCCCTAGATCAGTTATCTGCAGGTTTAAACTGAACCCCTTGTTCGGTTACTTTTATTATCATCACTTATTTTGGTGACCTCTATCTTTTATTGAGGCTCCACTTGCTTATTTGTCATTGGTAATTCATCTTTCACTACTTGCAATCCTTGACAATTATGAAAGTTACTGGAGGATGAAAGCTTTGGAAATTCATTGCCCTTCATCTAACCATTTCGTTAATTATTTTTAGCAATGTTCATTACTACCTCAACATAAGCAACATATTTCACATGGCAAACCTGCATTCTTTTTTACCAAAGATAATATCTCAGAGCATGCAATTCCACTCATATTTTTTCTTGTAGGCAAATTTTCTTTGGGATGCCCCAATTTGGAGGTCATTGGCAACTTTATGTGAGACTTGTACTTGGTTATCAATTTTTTCTTTGAGCTTATGACCCTCATTATATCATTTTAAAACTATTTTAAAGGCTAGCTGATTATTATGTTAAAATAGTTTTCTCACTTTGACTCTCTCGAGGGATCACCTCTCATATTTGGGTTGCTTTTTTGCAGCTTCGCTATATTATCTCAACCAATCAATGCTTTTAGTGAATATTTGCAAGTGGATGTTGCTATGACTCATCACTCTAGGCCAACTGTGACCAAAATTATGGTTGAATTCTACATTCAATTTTTTTTTTTGAAAAGCTGTGAATTTCTTACTCATTATGTGGATATTGATAGTCGGTCGGATTTAATGGCATTCCTTTTTATTATTCTTCTTGCAAAATTTTTGGGCACATCCATTTTGATTTCTTTCCTAATCATCTTGAATTGAGGAAATCAAACTTTCAGGCAGGAGATGCATACAAACGATCAGATCTTACCTTTATTCATTATAATTGATGTGTCTTCTACTTCAGATCTATCTTTTTTTTTTTGAATTTGGAATCAACTTTAGAACATTACATGAAACTTGAGTTTCCCTGCCCCTTCTAGCCTGTGTATATGGTCACCACTTCATCTGTAACATTGAACATTGATCCCGATTCTCCTATTTTATTAATCTGAATTATTTTTTTTATTCATTGAAGATGCCATGATTCAGAGTAGTCTTATGATTGAGATGGGAGCATTTAGAATGTTGATATTCTAGTGCATAGAGATTCCAAATCCCATATGGCAAAAGAGGAAGAAATAAGAAAAAAAATAATCATCACTAAAGGTTGATCAGAATTCAAGTAAGGCATTGCACATGTAGTTATTTTTTTTATTTGAAGTATTTTCTTCTTGGACATGTTATTTTTAATTTGTTTTATGTATTTATTGGGCAATTTTTTATAATTGTAATTGTCATGTGTTGTACTAAAATTTTTTCTTAGTTTTCAATGTGTGCTTTTTGTGTAGAAGTTGCGAACAAACTGTCAAATAACTAATAAGTTAGGCTAAAATTTTAATGACTTTTACTGCAACAACTCTAATAAAATAATGAAATATAAAGATATGAAAAAAATTTAATATCCATAATAAAAAAAAATGATTCAAAATGCATTCTTCTTTATGTTCTCTAGCTGCAAAACACTACTCGGAAGAGTGGTAATTATAATACACTTAGTGAAATGAGTTTTATGAAAGATATCACTTCCAACGGATTAAAGGATTATGTAAACTTGAAAGAGAATTGACAAATTTGTTTTGAAAGTAGTGTGTAAGAATTGTAATCTATCCTATTTGAAATTTTAAAAAAATCTACTTGAATTTATCATATTTTTTTCTAACTATACCGAAAATTTGAACTTACTGACTATCACAATTGATCTAACCCAAGTTCATGCCAAACATAGAGAAGTGATGCATGAATTGGTGAGCTATTGTAGTACAAGTATGAATAGGGTTCTGGCTTAGTAGTTCACACCTCCTCCACGTCTATTTTTGAAGTAACTCTTTTTTCTTTTATAGAATTTAAGTTTTGTCAGTTATCTCTTGTATCTAAGGTTTTATCCTATATTTATGTTTTTTTTAATGTGCTATGCCTCCTCTCTTTAATATACAATAAATGGAACTAAGTTACTATCCCCTAGGAAAAAAAAGCTATTGTAATATGAGTAAATGTTTGTGTTGCCCTTGGAAGGTACATTCCGTTCTCATGAGTAATATCATAGGCTTGTTCCAAAAAACAGATTTCAAAAGCTATAAACAAAAATCCTATTAAATAAAAAACTAAAGAAAATTTTTTCAAATCACTGTTTTACTCTATGCATCTGACAAATATAAATTTGCAGTCTCTTTCACCTAAGATGTCCTACATCACCAAAATGTTTCAAAAGTTTCTCTTCGATAGTAAGCTGTAATTTACTCCAGAATGATTTAAGCCTTATTGGAAGATATAATTATCATTGATTCAACTAAAGGTAGAAAGTTTGTCACCAGACCAACTTCTTATACAAATAATCCTCAGCTGAAGAACCCTCCAAACTGAAGACTTCTCATCCACTATAAAGCTTTCCAAAGTCTGAGGTTATTCTGGATCTGATCCAGATATCATCCTCCACAAAAATGCCAATGCATATTCATGCATGTCTTGCTGCCTGGGATCTGTAAACCAAATGCGTCAGTAGTGAATTTCAAACTCATAATATGCTTCAAATAGTATTGTTTGAGCGAGACATTATGAACCAGTGTTTTATAATGAAAACACATACTTATTAAGATAGAATAAGAGAATATTACTTGAATTCAGTCTTCCAGCATTCACTGAAGAGCTATCTCAGAGGTATACTAGGCACGATAGCTGAATCAAGGGAGGTGAAATCTAATATTGACTCATTGTGTAAGGACTCCACATTAGTTGACATTCTAAGATTAGAAAGAATCTTCTCTGATGACACAAGGGGCTAAGGACTTTAGTCATCCGCCTTATCCACAAAAGTAGAAGAATGCGTTCTCCGAGATCTAACATGTTTATTTGCTANAGTACTCAGTAACTCGCAACAGTTATACTCTAGAGAACAAAACATGGTGAGAGTCATCATTTATATTAACCTCAAGAAAGCAGTTTGGAATGAGAACTATACTCAACTGATGAACGAGAGCAAATATTTTTATCACCGNGCAACAGTTATACTCTAGAGAACAAAACATGGTGAGAGTCATCATTTATATTAACCTCAAGAAAGCAGTTTGCAATGAGAACTATACTCAACTGATGAACGAGAGCAAATATTTTTATCACCAAGTGAGGTGCAAAGAAAAACAATCACACCTGCTCCAGTTCTAATGTGGAAAAAGACTAGAGATAACTAATAGATTGTAGGAAATTCCCTCTCAAGAAAGTAAGAACACTCTAGACACGAGAAAGCTCCACAAATGTGAATATGAATCAATGCATTAAATATTGTCTTGACAAATGTGACACACAGAGTTAATTAAGCTCTGAGAAAAATCATAAAACTTTGTNAGTAAGAACACTCTAGACACGAGAAAGCTCCACAAATGTGAATATGAATCAATGCATTAAATATTGTCTTGATAAATGTGACACACAAAGTTAATTAAGCTCTGAGAAAAATCATAAAACTTTGCATATCTGAGCAAGTATTACTGGAACTAAAGATAGATGCTCCCTCTGGAAAATGTGGCTAGCAGGTAACAAAACACCTGGACACACAAAAAACTCACTGGAGGGAAGTACAGAGCTAGACAATCAGGTAGCCAAAAAATGTTAAAATTAGCTCCCCGCCTATACCTGATTTAGCTGGATAGGGATGAGCTGGACAGGAATGAGTTGGACAGGAATGAGTCGGTTGTAAAGATGGTTCATCATACTCCTTTGATAGAAAATCGCCGTGTTGTAAACCCACCCCAAACTAATCACCCAATTGTGTAGAAATATTTGATAAACAAGCATCTTACATAAAACTTTGAATTCATACTTCAAAAAAAAAAAAAACTCGTGTTTGCCTGCATAGTCTAGATGACCTATAAGCTCAATACTGAAAACTCATAAGCTCATAGTAAACTGTTGGCAAGGCTAATCTGTTTCAACGACCACCATCATCAAAGGGTCATCTGTAAAAAACTCATAATATGATGGAATGCACTCGTATCAGTGACCAAAAATCGAAAATTACGATACTATTTATAGGCCCCATAAGGTGATGGGCAACTCCATAGGACCAACCCGACTTATACTACTATGAAGATTCTATAACTCTATCTTACCTCTAATCCAAGCAGATGGAATCTTCGAGAAATCATACAAGGACACGCAAAATGCCTCTTAAATTCCAACTGTTTGCAAAGGATCTCTATATGACTATAGTATGTATCCGACCCAAGCAACATATTCAGGTGTCATACTGAGAACCCGACCTACAAACAAATATTTGGGTCACTCTAGTATTTTTCTGAAGTTGGCGTTGACTCAAAAGTTGGGAGTGTCCTGCTCGTTCAACTATATCAGTGGCTGGCTGTAGGATTTCACAAGACCCATAGGTGATCTGATCCACTGTCCCATCCAAAGGACTATACCCTCCACATTTTAGCTTGAGAGTAGTAGCACACTTCTTAGGCTCGTAAAGCTCCAGTCTCTGACAAGAAGTTTTGAAAAATAAAAGAACAAATAAAAAATTCATCAGAAATGTCTTGGTCTCTAAGCATATTTTGTTGTAACTTGAGTCTGTCCTAAATATCAACATTCCATCGAGGATCAAGACTATCAATGCATGCTCAAATAGAGTCCTCACTAGACTCATTGGGTGAAAGATTAGGTGATCTCTTCCAACTAAATACTTTCTACAACAAGAAACACAACCAACACAGCTGAAATAATCAAAATTAGGGGACAACTTGGTTTGCTCTAGACGCAAACCCCATTACTTTAATTTATTTATTTTCCTTTTTTTCTGATTTTATGGTGACAACAAAGGTGGTACGCGTCTGGAGCTGACAATGTATGTTATCCCCTAATTTATATTATTTTAGCTATGTTGATTGTCTGTTTCTTATTGCAGAAAATGTTTAGCTGAAATTGATCATCTTATCTTCCACTTGATGAGCCTAGTGAGTATTCTATTTAGTCTCGATTCTTGAGGGGATGTTGATTTTCAGGTTAGACTCGAGCTGCATCAGGATATGCTTGGGGACCTAGAAATTTATGATAGATTCTTTATTCTTTCTCCTATTCTTCCACACTGCTCATCAAAGACTCAAGAGATTCAAGTGCCTGCAGAGTGGGTTACTACAATCCTTTAAATATGATAGTGGATCAGATCAGCTACGGGTCTTGTGAGATTCTACAACTGACCATTGATATAGTTGAACTAGTAGGTCAATCCTGATTTTTGAGTCGCCGCTTGCTTTAGACATGAGAATGTCATAGAGGTTCGACTGTAGTTCGGGTTTCAAGTTTGACATTTTAATTTGTTGCTTGGGTCAGATACATAATACAATTACATAGAGATATTTTATGAGTAGATGAGATTTATGAGGCAATTTACATGTCATTGTTTGATTTCTTAAAGATTCCTTCTGGTTTGGTTTGAGGTATGATCGAGTTATGGGGTTTTGATAGTGGTACATGCAGTGTTGGTCCCGAGGAGTTGACCGTCTTCTTATGGACCTATAGACAATATCGAGAATTTTAATTGTTGGTCATCAATAAGAGGAGTGCATTTTGTTAAGTCATGAGCTTTTTCGTAGATGACCCTTTGAAGATGGTGATCGCTGAGGCAGATTAGTCTTGCCAACAATTTACTCTGAGCTTTTGAATCATTACTATCGGGCTTATTGGTTATCTCGACTACGCGCAAGGACATTGGTTCTACTTTATGTTGATGTATGGATTCAGAGTTTTCTGTAAGATGATTGTTTACCAAATATTTTTGCACAATGGGGTGATGCTTTTAGATTGGGATTATAGCTCAACGATCTTCTATCAGAGGAGTATGTCGAGCCATCTTTACTGCTGACTCATCCCTCTCCAGCTAGGC
>JXCR01074616.1:68711-105183 GCA_002079205.1 Phalaenopsis hybrid cultivar | reverse complement strand
GTTGAAATAGTTATAGTAAACAATTAATGGCTTGAAGGTTCTAAAAGAAGAAGTAATGCAGCACTTCCCAATTCATTGCTTTTTGTTGTTATCAAATATGTGAAATGGTGTATGGGAGTAGTTAACATTTAAGGCTTTATTTCTAACTCCATGAGTTATTTCAGTGAAAATTAAGATGCATTAATGTGAATATGCAAATGCTCATTTATTTCAATAAACTAAAGGAAAGTTTATGAACATATCAAACAGTTTTAATGCTTTTATATATCCCACACATATATTTTCATATTTATATATATAATAAGTTGGTGTCATAAATCCATACATAAGAGGGTGTATTTCACTTTTATGTGATATGAAAGATTTAAGTATTTGATACGGCATCAACAACTTTTTATCATCCGACACAGGTCTCGAGGAGGTTTTCTGAGCAAGTAATGTTCGAACCTCAATTAGAATGATCTAGAACTCTTATTCCAGCAAACTTACAATCAAACTGATTGGTTCGACGAGCTCAATGACACCAAAATTGGTCCAATTCGAGTCAAATTAGACCCGAATCAGACCACTAAACGATTTCTATAAACTTCTTTTGCAAGGTTGGAATGTCCTAAACGGATTTCAAATCTGACAAGCTTGTAGTCAAATCGAGCGTTTAGACATGAAGAATCTAACAAACGCAAGATCACTCAATTAGAACATCATTAAATACTCAAATGTTCACGGGTCGCTCGTTCAATGGAATCTCTTCGTATTATCTGATGAAGTGATATGAATTCCTTTCTTATTTACAGGGAGAGCTCTCCCAAACTCCATAAATAGATTCCTACCTCTTTCATAGAGGAGCATCAAGAACTTGAACTGGAACAAGCCTGAGACATCTAAGAGAATGAGTTGTGGTCTTGTGTCCCACAACAAAGGTCCTGTGAACGCCGCCCGCTTCTACAACAATTGACCACCATCGACCATTGTTTGTCGACATTCGTTGATTATCGTTGATTGCCCCGTGCTCATTGTAATGAAGCCCCTTATGGAATCATGACTTTCTTTGTGCAATCCTGGTGTACGTTGTGGAATAACAATGCGCCCCAACGACGGTATAACAACACACCATGAATATGGTGCAATAACGTGTCTAGCATACTGTACAATGCACCTTCCAAAGACGATGTAACAACATACCGCACTAAAATGCTTGCAACCGATGTACTCAAGATACTAGCTTTTGAAGCTCTCTCTTCGCAACCCAACACAAAGGCTTATGTGATCAATTATGATCTACATAGTCCATAGCTCATGCAAATTCTAGCTTTAGCCTTTTTGACCTACATACGTTGTCAGTAGTCATGCAACTCCCAACTCTAGCATCAGCAACCTACAAATGTTGCTACAACTCACCACTACGACTTATATATCCAACTATGATCTATGTGGTCCATAGTTCATGCAGGTCTCAACTCCAGCCTCTATGACCAACAGACGTTGTCACAACTCATGCAGCTCACAACTTCCATCTCTATGGCTTACAAATGTTACTACGTTTCTTTAATATAGCTTATGTGACCAACTACACCTACACAACTCTCAACTCATTCGTAACAGCGACCCACCTGACAAGCTTTGCAATATTCAGGTGTGACGAGCTCATGACACCCATAGAAGCACGAAAGCTCTGGACCTTTTTCTTCCTCGTTGCCTATGTCCATAGCTCAAACTTAGATTGCGCAGTGGTAGACTGACTACCACTCCTACTGGTGGTGCTCGAGGTATGGGAGGGCAACTGCCTCTCCCAAAGCTGCTTGTCCTCCTCCTACTAATAAAAATCAATTATTAATTGTCATTTTAAATAATAAGGGTCAAAATAAATGTGAAAAAGTCAATTTCTTGCATTCACCGATCGGGCGGGCAGTCGAATTTGTGCCAGAGAAAGCTCAGTTGTGGCAGTAGCAACAAGTGAGATGACAGCAACAGATGTGGAAGATCACATGCTCTTCGTTTTGCTCTTATAAGTGTTCACTATAATGTGAAGAACATGCGGTTGCTGAGATTGCTGATCACCAGTACCACTTGTAGCCATCTATAACAGGACAAACAACAAAAATAATCAAGAGCAATATACATCAGTAAAAGAAGGAATACGTAAAATCTAAACAGAAAATATATCGTAACTATGCCTAAAATAAAAATAAAAAATAGGACAAGTATGGCGTAGGTAACAAAAGCAAAGAAAAAGTTCAATTTGGAGATTTGCTAAGTGTCAGTAGTCCTTGCATACCATTGAATTCTTATGTATATACAAACCTAACATCTAAACTTTAATATTTACAAGCATACCATTGAACTCTAATATATAAACATACCTAGCTAACACTAAAACTTCAATTTATACCCACATACTACATTACATATGCATATAACTCATATATATAACTCGATTATTATGTATATACAAACCTACCACCTAATTAAACTTCAATTTTTACATGCAAATCATTGAACTCTTATGTATACGCATACCTAACTAACACCAAAACTTCAATTTATACCTACATACCACATTACCTAAGCATATAACTCATACATATAACTTAATTCTAAAGTATATACAAACATAACACCTAAACTTCAATATTTACATGCATACCTAGCTAATACTTATGTATAAACATACCTAGCTAATACTTATGCTTATAAATACCTAGCTAACACCAAAACTTCAATTTATACCTACCTACCACATTACCTATGCATATAACTCATATATATAACTCAATTCTTATGTATTTACAAACCTAACACCCTAATTAAACTTCAATAGTTACATGCAAACCATTGAACTCTTATGTATTTACATACATAGCTAACACCAACACTTTAATTTATATGGACACACTATATAACCTATGCATATACTCATTTATATAACTCAATTCTTATGCATATACAAAGCTAACACCTAAACTTCAATAATTACATGCATACCACTGAACTCTCATGTATATACAAACCTAACACCTAAACTTCAATTTGTACATGCACAACACATTACCTGTGCAATAAGGCCCATTTCACTTGTCAAAATTAAAATGAAAAAGATTGGAGCAAATAGAATTACCTTCCTCAATGTTTACTGATTGGAGCGGACCAGAAGGATGAAAAATACAGGACTTTCGGCGGTCACTGTTTACTTTCTCAACTTGCTTTAACGGCGACTGTATTGCGAAGGGTCATTCCGGAAGGCAATGGTTTTGAGCGAAATCGTGAGGGAGAGGAAAGGGGAGAGGGAATGGGGAGAGTAACCCACTAAGCCTAGGGTTCTAACCTCATGCCTTAGGTGATCTTACACCTCTTTGCTCACCCTGTGCAATAGACTGGTTAAGCTAATCTCCTAACGTAGCCAACTTAATTAAACTATATTCAACATAAAACTAAACATAAAATCTAAATTAATCTTAAGTTAAAGCTAAAATATTGATAAATATATTTCAAATATAAATCATTAACAAAACCAATCCCACTTGATGCCTACCCCAAAACTAACTCTAATTTCTCCCAAATATGCTTTAATACAAAGCTAATACTCAATGCTTATGTATAGAAATAGCAAGATTGTAAAGCATACCACTCAATACTCATGTATATAAATAACTAACACCTAAAATTCATTGCATAAGGAGATATACATATATACCACTGAAATGTTATGCATATATTGACCTAACATCTAAACTTCAAATCTTACATACATACTAAAATTTAATAAGGAAAAAAATTGGGTAAAATTACATTTTCCTTTCACAAGAGGTGTCGGGCAATGGTCGCGACGGGATTTCGTAGCAGGAGAAAGGTACACTGAGTCAGTGACTAGTTTTGATTTTGCAAGAGCGACGGGGAGGTACAACAACCTATGACAGAGACAGAAAGAAGAGGAGAAGTTAGGGGTTTTGGTGTCGCGGAAGGGAGGAGAGGAGACTGGGGCGTGACATGCGAAGAAGAAAATGAATTGGAAGGTGCGGAATGGATTTCTTGTCTAATTTGCGTCAGATTTTTTTGATGCTTTTAAGTGCAGTCTTTGCGTTAATTTTTTTGATGCAAATCTGACTCAAATACCGCCGTAACAACAATGTTACTTTTGCCTTTTTTTTTGTCGAATATTCAGGCACTACTTTGACGCAAAAAGCATGAAATTACGGTCGCCGCATAACAGTCGCAAAATCCGACACAATTTTTCGACGTTAATTCAAACACCTCCGGCAGTGCAACTCAAGATAAGAGTGAGTTTGTGTACTCACAATTGCATAATGAATTATTTCAACTATGCTACTACCCGTGATCTTTTTCTTATTTCCAGGAGTTTCAGTGTAAAATGTCTATATGTCTTCTCCTGTTACATGTCACTTCAATTACATGAGTGTATGTTAGATTTTCATGTAATACTAAGACGCTAAATAATAACTATATCACCGTGCATCTTCCAGCACACATTAATACTAAAAATGTAAATATAAATCTTTATGTGCTAAATAAGTAAATACATAAAAATTCAATGGAAAGTTAAAATAATAACTACAAAATGAAATAAACATAGACTTTGCACAATTGACTTCTCATAACATTGTTTCCTTTGATATGAAAAGCTTCAACTAACATCATATAAAAAATGCATTTCAAATAACTTGATTGATGAAGATACACTTCGATTCTCTTCTTCTATTTTATCTTAGTAGTGACTTTTATATAATTATTTTTATCAAATACATGTTGAATATTTCATATTTTTACATTATAAAAATATAAATATATAGGAGTTATATACTATGAATGAATTAATTTGTTTCCTTATGATGCGTGGGTTGAAGTTTTGATGTGTTCTCTTTTCTGTGGTTCAAAGTTTAGATGCATGTGGTTGGAAGTAAATTTGTACAACAACTTTGTTAGCCATTATGCTACGGAATATACATGCTTTAGTTCATAGAAGGCACAATCATGAAGCAAGGAAATTATGATATTGTGACAGAAGCATGGTACAAGAATATGCTTTTATTTTGGAGTCCATAATTAGAGCTTAAACTATTTCTAATTCCATCATAATTTATTGAAGTTTTTATTGTGTACTAATGTCATTAAATTTAGTAAATTTGATCCGGCTTTGTGAATTTAATTGGGTTTGTATGAATAGAGAGTTCGTGTATCAGGCTTGATGCGTGCCAGAAAATTCACGGCAATAGAGTAGTAAATTATTGTCTTAACATGGCATGAGGATTCAACGTAGTCTCCGAAAAGAGAAGAAAACAAGTAATGACACCATATATTTTTATGTGGAAAACCTATAAAGGAAAAAATCATGGGGAATGACCTAGCTGAATAGTTACACTATAAAAAAGATGATTACGGGCGCAGCGACTTGTCCCATAGGCGGGAAAGGGTTGCTAGGTTTCACGAGTTACTACGTCAACGTGCTGATGAATTTGTTGTTATGAACGAACGATCAATATCGATTGGCGACTTCTGGTCGACGACGGTCGATGGTAATTGACGACGGTCGATAGTGGTCGACAAATATTAGCGGTGATCGACAACGGTTGAGCGTGGTCGACGAAGGCCAATGATGATAGACGAGCGGTGGTCGATTACGGTTATCGGTAGTCGACGAAAGTTGGCGGTGATCGACAACGGTCAGCGGTGGTCGATGGAGGTCAGCGGCGGTCAAAAACGATCGACGACTAACAATGGTGGTCGATGAAGATCGGAGAAATTTGAAGACGATCGATGGGGGTCAACGGAAGTCAGTGGTGGTCGACAGCGGTTGACAGTGGTGGTGCTGGACTTCAGCTTCTTTTCAAGGCTTCAAACTCTTCCTGAAGCCTCAAGCTCTCCTACCCCCTCATATGAGCGATGAAACTCTATTAATAGAATTTTGGGTGCATTTATTGACGGAATATGAACCACTTTGATCGGACGGTCTAAAAAGATTCCCACGATCAAATATCATTTGTTGAACATTTGAATGTCTTAATGATGTTAAAATCGAACAATCTTGGGCTCTTTGGATTCGTCTTGTTAAGACACTCCATTTGAATATAAGTTTGCATATTCAACATTGGTTTGACCTTCCAATATTCTCTTAAAACTTCTGAATCTGGTTTAATGGATTGATTTGAGCTTAGTTTGACTCATATTAGACCAATTTTGGTACCATTCGGCCCGTTTCGTCGAGCCAGTCAAATTGATTGTAAGTTTGCTGAAATTGGGGTTGCGGATGACTTTTTTTTTATCAAAGTTTGAATATTTATCGCTTAAAAGATTGCCTCGAGATTCCTGCTGGATGTTGGAACTTTGTTGATGGTGTATAAAGACTTATAATAATGAATTTATCCTCTTGTATTTTTGGGAAAAACAAATAACATATACCTATTATTTATTAATTTTAAAATTTGTCAATCAATGACAAATTAATATTTAATAATTAATATTAAAACAATAAATAGAATTAAATGAATATAACATAAAAAGAAGGTTTGGGTTAGGTGCTTGATTCGAAGGATGAGGATGAGTCCAAACATTGGATTGCTTTATTTGTGGCTTGATTAGAGGGTAGGTTGAAATGACGGGTTATTAGGCTAATGGGTTAGACCTGGTTAGTTAGGGTTGTTAATTATTCTATCTTGAGTTGATTCAATATTGACTCTCAACGTTTAGTTGGCTCAAATTCAATTTTTGTACTGTTATGAGGTCATTTTTTTATTCTCAAGTATCAAATATATTGTTATGATAATTCTGTTGCAAACAACATCAAAAAGTCAAAATGATCATCTATCCAGAAACAACTGCAAAATAGTTATTTTCCAACAGTACAAACCTGTTAAGAAATTATGACGAAGAAAATAGGAATCGACATAAATCCTGAAGAACACACAGAGATTTACAATGTTCGACAAAGATGCTTATATCATCGGGAGCAAAGCGACGACTTTTTTTTCAATATTTAGAATAGAGTACAGAATACAAAACACAAAATAGGGGATCTAACCTAGGGTTACAAACTTGACATATATATAACCTTATAGTACAATATGTAATTACTTAAATTACCCTTGTACCAAACCGCGGGGGGTTGCCCCCGCACCCCCATAATGAATCTCCCCCGATTGGACAGATCCTTCTGCTCCACTCTGCTTGTAGGCTCCGCTTCGCTCCAACATTTGTCCCATTTATGTCATATGAGTCATACATAACAAATCTCTATCTTGGCGAATATCCAACCCCTTAGGAGAAATATATCAAAGAGTTTCTTATGCGCCAATGTGGGTTGGGTCATCATGCCGTCTAACAATTGCAAACGTTCAACAAGTTCAAACGATGCAAGAGCTTGTTGATAATACATGACTTGGTCAATATATCTGCTGCATTTTCATTATATGATCCAACATAGTGAACTTCCCCAACAGTTTCTAAATATTACCGACAGTTAAATTTCATCGTTTTTGCAATTCTTCCTAATTTTCATCCTTCATGACATTTGATTTTGCTGCCCGCAAAGCTTTCAAATTTTTTTGTTGAGCCAATAAATCTTTCAATCTTATTTGTCATAATCCGAAGTTAATAATTCCATTAAACTTCACCACCTCGAATTTTGTACCAAAATTGCCATCTGAAATTGATCTTGCAACAAAATCCTCTGCAAATTCCTCTACTGAATTTTGAAAATTGCTTCAGCCATAAAATCCTATTTCCTTTCTTCAAGCTCCAGAAAAACTCCGCAGCTCCAGCAAAACAAATCCGTGGAAGAATATTCCTCAAATAAAATCCACCACAATTCCTCCCCTCCGCAGCTCCGGTAGCAAAGTAAGAAATGAAAGATTCCCTTCCCAATTCTTCACCTCACCAGCAAAAAAGAAAAAAAAAGATACTTAGCAGCTGCCTGTTCCGCCCAATCCTCTGCAAACCCCCTTGCAAAAGAAGCTCGCGCGACTGCTGATCTTCTTCTCCGAACCTCTGACTGAGCACCTCTGCCAAATTGCGGAAGCCTTAGCCGCCAAAACTCTTCGGCCAAAATCTTCTTTTTTCCTGGGCCACCGAAATTTTTCTTCCCTACCCTGGAACCTCTCTCTGATGCCACTTGTTGAAAAATTAGGGCAAATAAAAATAGGAATCAACACAAATCCAGAAGAACACACAGAGATTTACGAGGTTTGGCAAAGATGCCTACGTCCTCGGGAGCAGAGCGACGACTTCCTTTTCAATATTCAGAAAAGAGTACATAATATAGAATATGAGATCTAACTTAAAGTTACAAACATGACATATATATAATCATATAGTACAATATGTAATTACTTAAATTACTCATGTACCAAATCGCGGGGTGTTGCCCCCGCACCCCAACACACATAATAAAACTCCCCCGATTGGACATATGCTTCTGCTCTACTCCGCTCATGGGCTCTGCCCCGCTTCAGCATCTGTCTCATTTATGACATATGAGCCATATCTAACAAAACCAAACAACGAACATCTTATCTGGATCAGTTGCTTATCAACAACTTATTAATAAACTGTAGCTGCCCCAAACAAATCCTTGGTCTTAAACCAAGCTGAACTATGTTTGATTATGGGTCAGGTTGTTCAAACATCAATTACAGCCAAGCTTATATCTTGTTTATATCAATTTTAGTTTGATTAGAAAGACAAGTGACAATGTGATACTAATTAGTTATTCATCTTCAAAGATAAATTTTTAGTCTAACACACACACACACACTTTATTAGTGTATTATTTGTATATCATCGATTTTTGAGTTTGAATCCTTCAATAAATCAATCCATAACCCACCCTAAATTCATTTCAATCAAACTCTCTTATGCATGGCTAGTGACCTTTTTTTAATGCATTCCTATCATTTTTATGCCCTCACTCAATTGGTCGTGATGACTCTCTCTTTCGCCTTCTAACTCCTCAATTGAAGCCACATGAGAGGAAATTGAGCAAAATAGTAAAGCTAACTAGAACTCTTTTATTTGTATTTTAAATTACTTCACCAAACAAGAGATCATGACATTTATATCAGGCATAGGTTTTGGGACATAATGTATTATTGTTTTGCTTTTTTATTGTTCTTTGTAATTTTTATTCAACTTAATACATGTGCTTTATTCATTAATACAACTTACTTTATGAAGCCCTCTGAATGTTACATGATAGTTACAATATTGTGTTGGTTGTTCTGCTAATTTTGCCCATTTAGAAGATCAATAAATTAAGCCTTTTCCAAAATATACTTTATTTTAGATCTCTAATAATATGTAAATCATTATTCATATCAATACATATCAAAATTATATTCTATAAACTCAGCTCTTATCAAACAACAAATACTTAATTAAATAAAACCTTATATGTTATGATTTCCTAATTCCATTATTTAATAACTATTATTCCTCATAAATTCAGTATGATCAAGAACTATTATTCAATATAAAATCACCACATGAGTCAATCACCATTGAATAATGTTAAATAATACATTTTTGTAATAATTTTCAATCAACTAAAAAATGATTCTCCAATATAAATATACTTTGTAATATGTATAGCAACATGCAATCATTTATCCTTTATTATAATTTGACAAATGATTACAATTTATGATATATAATATACTACTTAAAGAGGATGATAGCCTCTCATAACATCTTTCTAATTTTGGTACTATGTATGAATTATATGAACTATTTCAATGTCCAAGCAACTCTAGTGTTATTTTGTTAAACAAAAAAAAAAAAATCATTTTATCACTATAAGAAACATTCATAAATAGCCGACACGAATTTTGAGGAGTTCTAGACCCTAATATCAAGTGGGCCCACAATTAAGCTGATCGAGAAATCTACTAATAACATTAAGAGAATACAACATCGTGTCTTGGCCATCCCACCACGATCTAAATTCTACCAAGTCCTACCGTGTCCAGTTGCTCGTGTCACAGAACAGTAATGTTTGATATTTAAATTAAATTTATAATATCTTCGACCGATGTATGAAAACTTGCATCTCACTTTTAAAAAGATTTAATTGTATTATTTTTTATATGATGTTAAAAGATTTAAGTGGTATGCACCTAAAAATAAATATGTTGGCACTAGATATATAAAATACATAAAGAACTATGTGTTTTGCATGTATATGCCCCAAATATTAAATTCTAGCATACACATTCAATGAATTAATTTCTTCACCAAAACATCTATATATTCTCTCACACACAATCGAAACAGTTTGTGACTCGTTATATGCTATTTTGAGTCAGCTCAACTCAAAATTAAATGGTGCTCAATTCAACTCAAAATCAAAACAAGCCGGCTCAAATTTGAGTTATTTGAATCCTCTCCAGCTCGAAATCGAAACGATGGCTCGAGCTGAGTTATTTGGTTTCATTTGAGCTTGAAATCAGCTCGTAGCTCGTTATATTTAATTTTCTTCAATATTATAAATAAATTTTTATAAATAAAAAATAATTAAAGTCGAGACTAATATTATTCCAAATAAATTCGATACAAAATTTAGATCATAAATCAACTAAACTTTAGAGTAATCAACAGTTGGGGAGCAAAATTCACATCCCTGTACGTAATTGTCTATTATACCCCCGTGGGATCATCCCATATATATCACAACCCGTCACGCCTTTGTTGCGTGCGGCGGTGGCCATAGAAATCCGATAGACCAAGCTGTCTGGCCCAAACAGCACACACCATTTCCCCTCTCTAACGCTCCACGTGTCCATCTCTTCTGCAGCAAACATTTACTCTTTTAAGAGTTTAGGCAAATGGCTCAAATCTCCGTTTCTTCGGCGTCAAACGAAGACAAAGCAAGTAAAACTGTGGGAAGAAAATTAAAATAATAATAATAATTAAAAAAAAAAAAAACTATTTTTTTCTCTCACGATAACGGAGCCGAGCAGCAAAGAACCGCCGCCGCGTGGATCGACGGCGGCGTAAAAAACTTAACGTCTTCATCAAACGGAGAGAAACCGTGACGTTAAGTAAACGGTGTTACTGTCTTTCTCCAGCTATTCCAGATGGAAAGTTTTGATTAGTCCAAATGGACGCCATGTCAGCGGAAATAGAGGGAAGGAGCCAATTGGAAAGGGGGAGCAGGAACGGCAACATGGGAGCAGGAAAGAGATAGCGGGAATGGTGTATAGGTCTACTGCATTTCTTCGGCCTTATACAGCGCCGTTATCCACAAACACCGGCCCACCTTACTCTACCGGGTTGAGAATTTCGAGTTTACCCTTTATATCTAAAGAGATATTAATAAATCCCAACGCTCCCATCTTCGGCTTCCTTCTTCTTCATCTCTGACGTGCTTTCTTTATCCATCTCTATCACTGAAGGGGGAGATCTCTACCGTTTCTGCTGGTTTTTGTTAACGCGGGGAAGAGGGTGGGGGCCGATCCGGCGTGAGGATCGCCGGGAAAGGGTGGAGGTTCCTGAGAGGATCAGGGGAGGGAGTAAATTAAGGGGGGGAGGGTGAAAATTGCTTTGAAAATAAGGAACAGGGGATTTGGATTTGGTTGCTTGCAATGCAGGGGAAAACGGGGAATCGGGGTGTCATTAGCTTCCGCACGGCACGGATTGTGGGGGGATCACTTCGCAGAAACCCTTCCGCGTTCTTCGCCTCCTCCTCCGGCTCATCGTTGCCTTACGCTATAATCAATTCTTGCGCATATGAAGGTCTTTAAATACGAAAGTAGTTTCGGTGGTTTAGTGCTGTGTGGATCCGGAGCACTGGCTGGCTTTGCGTTGTGTAGTTGTTGCTGGCTTGGTGGATTGGTTTTGACTGGAAGCCGGAGTGTTGGGGATTGGTCCGAGGTAATGTTTCTTTGTTTTTTTTTTCTTCGGTTTNGGATTGGTTTTGACTGGAAGCCGGAGTGTTGGGGATTGGTCCGAGGTAATGTTTCTTTGTTTTTTTTTTCTTTTTTTTTTTCCTTCGGTTATCTGGAATTTTTGGAAATTCAGTTGACCGGAGTCGATTTTTATGGTTTGTAGCTCTGGATTTAGGTTGGTGCTCTTCTTCTTTTTGGTGGACTGGGTTTTTTGTCTGATTTTCTGAACGATCTTACTGACTCTCGAGTTGGAGTTGCTTGTTTCTGCTTAACGTTGCTTAAAAAAAAAATGCCCGTCTGAGCTAATGATTTTTTCGAATATTTATTATTATTATTATATTTTTTTTTGCGGCGATCTGTCTGAATTGCAGGGATCCGACGTGTTTTTCGTAGTGGTTGCTTCAATTAGGAGATGTAGCAGCCGATGAGGGTTCTGTTTAGAATTTAGAGTTTTTCTTTGGTTTTTGCTTTTTGGGGCTTGGAGCTGCATGATGCCTTCACATATGATGGATCAGAGGCATCTGCCGTCATTCTTCATACCGTCGGCCCCGTCATCTTTATTTTCAGAAGAAAGCTGCCTTTCTTCGGAGGTGAGGACTTTAGATGCGGTTGTTTTGTTTTGGATTCAATAAACATCTTANATATGATGGATCAGAGGCATCTGCCGTCATTCTTCATACCGTCGGCCCCGTCATCTTTATTTTCAGAAGAAAACTGCCTTTCTTCGGAGGTGAGGAATTTAGATGCGGTTGTTTTGTTTTGGATTCCATAAACATCTTCGTGAATTTTTTGTTTATTTCAGAGCATTGATCAGAATTTATTAGAAAAATGAATCTCAAGCCTGCAGATCATTTGCTTTATGCTGCTGCCATTATTTACTCTTCCCCATCCCCATCATAATCATTCTGTTGTAATTTTTTTTTCCTTTTTCAATCATGTATCTTAGAATTTTAACCTTGCCCTAAATTTAGTTCTAATCTTATTTATNTTTGCTTTATGCTGCTGCCATTATTTACTCTTCCCCATCCCCATCATAATCATTCTGTTGTAATTTTTTTTTTCTTTTTCAATCATGTATCTTAGGATTTTAACCTTGCCCTAAATTTATTTCTAATCTTATTTAATTTCCAGAGGCAGCTTGGTTTCCGGAAGCCCGAGTCTGTGCCAGAAAACTCTGGTGAGTTTCACGTGACTTGATGACTCAAAACAGATATGCACCTTTTTTCTGAAGTTGGTTATATTATCTTTGCTTCGACTGATCTATATCTTAAGCAAATTAGATTTTAGTGCTCTAATTATTGTAATATTGGGTGCAATTTTGAAATTTTACTATATGCTCATAAAAATACTCTGAATTGGTCTAGATAAGGTTTATGGGATATCAGAGAAAACTCAGCAGTAAGCTTTTTCTTTCATCTCCATGGCAACAATATTATGGCTGATATCGTGTCTTTTCAAATCTTCATGTTGATCTAATTTACAATATCTCGGTAAAACTTTGGGCTGGTCCGGCATATGTATTTTTTTTTTAAAAGCGGGGCATTGGGTCGGAGATCGTTGCATATATTTCTAATGTTTTGTACAGCTCTTCATATTTGATGAAGCATTATTGCGTTAGTAATTTTTCATTTTACTGATCTAGTGGTTTGTTGAAATCAATACATGGGACAGGTTTATGATTCAAAGTTTGCAACAACTCATATATGATATAAGCTAGGGTGTGTTAATTTTTTTATGAATGCTTTGCCACTTGTTTCCTTTTATGTTCACTACAGAAACCCCATGCAGTTCACATAAACGTCTGAAATCCATCAGAAAGAGCGAAATGTGTATAATAGTAGATGAGCAGACTTCTAATTCTTTATTTGCTTATTGTAGTCGGTTAAATGAAAAAGAAAATAAGAGATAGAGGATTAATGTGCTGGTTTTATTTTGTCTAGAATAATAGCAAAAGATAAATAATGTTTCACCTGTGATTATGGTATAGAGACCTCAGCCAGCTTAGTTGGGATAAGGCTGGTGATGATGATGATGATGATGATGATGATGATATGAAGTTTCACTTTGATGAAGTTGGTGATTTACTGCTTTTTAACGTATGCCGCAAAATTCTTAGTACTTAGAAAGCATTGCTGCTGGTTTATGATCGGCTAGGAGTCTCGACTAAAAATTGTTAAAATTGATGTGTTTTATTTTTATGTGGGCTTATTTAGTTGCTCCTGTTTTTTCATTTTAAATGAACAAGTGTTGCATCTAAATATCTCTAGTGTGAAGTATTGATGTAGAATGCTACCATTGCACATTTTAATCTATGTAGGCTATGTCACTGGTTCTCCACAATATAACCATGCAAAGTTTTAGCAAACATCTCTAGTTCAAGTGGGATAATAGAGTTCGCAGGTTCAAATTGGGCGTGTGAACTTCTTATACGAAATACTCATTATTTCCCTGTATAGAATTTATTCTCCAACTTGTGTAACTAGTCTTGCACCTTTTTATTTGTTTCTTGTCTCATGCCCCATTTTCAATATAATAAATATTTGGGATGTGTTTTTATTCTTGGAAAAAAAAACTATTCAAGGCATCATACTTTTGTCTGAAATAATGATGTCCAAGGGTGACTATTTGTATGGCAAGCTTTATGATCACAACCTGTAATGTCAAAATCCATTCTTTATGCCACATAATTTTACATTCTACGTTATATGAAGTAAATCTGTAGTTAAGTGGGGTTCTATGGTAAAAAGGTTTATGGAGATTAAAATTTTAAATTTAGTTTTATCGTTATAAAAGCTATTTACTTTATTGAAATTTATTTTTCATATGCAATTGGGCCTGGTCAAGTTTTCCCAATTAAGCTCTTCAGGAACAGCAATGAAATTAAAGCGTATTTTAATTTCTTGTTTTTTTGCTTTTCAGGGCTAGAAGAAATATCATTAATGTCTGGGGACAAGTCATTTTCTACATCAAATTATATGAACTTTTTAGATTCCCCACGATCTTTTTTGTCCAATGGGCAGAAAGCTAGGACATCTGCTGGGAATAATTTGTTTGGTGCAGGAAGTCCTTCTAACCTATCAGTGACTAGTCTAGGAGCTTCTAACCAGGATATCTTATCTCAAGAAAATACATTTATGCAATTGGCTCCTAACGACTTTCATTATGAGAACAGTCTTTTCTCGAGCTCTTTGTCGGAAACATTCGGAAAATGTGAGTGATTTCTTTTGTTTACTTGCTGATTATATTAGTTGCTTCTCTGAGGCAGTTTAATTTTATAATCGACAGAACCTGTTGAAGCTGATATAGTGTTAACTATGATTTTTAAAATTTATTAATGATTTTTTCTTGCTTTTTAATATGGAAAAGTATATCTTGCCTTGTTGACTGGCCTTTTTACACCTATATTTTTGGCGCTTGCGTTACAATTTGTATTTTTATCTGAAGTTGGCTACTGTTTTTTCATATTCGTAATGCAGCGGTGTTGTTGTCAAGTGATGTACACTTTGGCAAATCAGTGGATGCAAATGACTCTAAATTTGTGGAAGTTGAGCCTTTGGAGTCCTTGAAAGAAATTGAAGCACAGACAATTGGAGATCTCCTTCCTGATGACGATGATTTGTTGTCCGGAATGATTGATGATATTGAATGTGTTGGACAAGCCAACAGTGGTGATGAAGATGATCTATTCTACTGCGGGGGAGGGATGGAACTAGAATCAGATGAAAGTTTTAATTGCAATAGAGCTTCTGATTTCTTCTGTGGAGTGGCCTCAAGTCGTCGGCTTGGTGGATTGAATGGCAGTTTTGCTGGCGAACTAACCTATGGAAAGCAATCCTCCAGGACCCTTCTTGTGAGAAATATCAAAAGCAATGTTGAAGATGCAGAGCTAAAGATTTTCTTTGAGGTATTTTTTTTCTTTACATGTCAACTACACTCTTATTTGTCTTAAACATATCATTATAGCATGAAAGTGTATTCTTTCACATCTATCTTTTACTCTTTGTTTCTTTAGCAATTTGGAGACATTCGTAGACTTCATACCATCAGCAAAAATCAGGGGTTTGTGTTGGTGTCTTACTATGACTTAAGATCAGCAAGGAATGCTATGAGAGCTTTTCAGGACAGATTGCTGAGGCAACAAAGGATTGACGTAAACTATTATTTTCCAAAGGTAATTCAATTCGTACATTTTTCTTCTCTTAAATATATAAAAAATTATTTGAATGCAGTTGACATATATATAGAAACGTGTATTTTTTTATGAAAGTTTAAACTCGGTAGTCTGATGTCAGTTGTTGCTTTTTTTAAGTCATGATACCTTGTGAAGGTGCGTGGCATTTACTATGTTCGATGATTAGGAAATATAAGGTGACTTCTGATGGTTTTTCTTGCCATGTGTTCTTTCTCTTGTGGCAAAGTTTTCTTTTAAATCAAATATTTTTTAGTCGGATGATGAAATTAAGTTTGATGAGATCAGCTAATATGCTGCTTTGGAATATAGGAGCATAAAATGTTTTTAATTTATATCTTCTCATCTTACTGTTTGAAAACATGTGCTTTGAACGTGTTGTTGAATATTTTGAGTCTCTCTATGGGTTATAGTCAAATACGTTCTATACAACTGTGGTGGGTTTCCGTTGTTGTTGTGTGAATAATGAGTTTGATTATCTAAATCTAAACTGTACCAGCACTCTATATGAACTTTAAAATTTTAATCTACAAACAATACTATCATACCAATTCTTAAAAAATAGTTATTCTTGACAAGAGTTGTCAATTCTTTTGGCTTGTTTTATGCCTTGTTTTGTTAACTGACATTGTCATGAAGCTATGTTTTCTTAGCTCTATTTTTATTACTGTCAAAAAAGCTAGTTGCTTGCGAACAATTTGCGTTCGACTCGTTAAATAGCTCGTATTTGATTCGTTCGTTAAGCAAGTGAGGCGAACGTGAGCTATTTTTTGAGCTCGGTTTATTTGTTCGTGTTTGGTTTATTTTAGCTTGAAATAATTAAATAATAATATTTATTTATATATATTTAAAAAATACCAAATTTTATTAATTATAAAAATTATTTGAGTGGTATAATTATAAAAAAATATAAATTTATGTGGTAGTTATGCAAATACATAGCATTTGGGTGGGATGTATGTACTTGTTTCAAAATAATTCGAAGGAATGGGAATGATCTCTTCTCAGATTCTCAAGTGCTAACCAAGCATCTTTATAGTTCCATAGTGGAGGGAAGTTAATGTTAGAAAAGCTTTATAAAAACAATAATCATACAACTCTAAGGCTCCAACGCAAAAGAATATTGAACTGTGTGGATGGGAAACACTTGAGCCATGCAGAAGGGAATACCATAAATGAGCTGAACATATGCTTACTTCGGTTGAGCTATTTCATTCCGAGGTTTAGTCGAGCCTCACAGAAGTGATCCTTTGCCACTCAAGTGTACAACATCTGCCATGCTTAGGGAACAAATGAGTTTTAATCGAGCCAAACGCAAATATAGGCTACTCACGAGCAATTTCGAACACAAGCCGAATAAGAACAAAAAAAAATAAAAAAAAAGAACGATCCGAACACGAACAAGTCTTGGGCACGCTCTAGCTCTACTCGTTTACACCTCTGCCTATTTTTCCAGTTATTCCCTTTATGAAATAGCAAAATTACAAGAATTTGTTAATTATAAATAACTATCCTACTAAGATGTCCAATATACTTTATATACATATACCAAATATAAGTTTTGTGTATTGTATGCTAAGATTTATCTATGAGGCGTGACTTAGACTTTTAATGGGAATTTTCAGCAATACTTAACACAAATATGAGTTGTGCTATATTTTTATAAGCTCACATCATCTATAATTATTGTACACAAAATACTCGCGACACAAGCACTACCAAATAACCTTCTCACAATACCTATAAATGAATCTGGGCAAGGGTCATTTAAGCAAGTAGTTTGGTGAACCTGGCCTCATTTTCTCTTATTACATATAACCCACTACTTGGCCACGGGAAGCAAAGGAGTTCACTCTATAACTGACTCGGGCGTGATGAGCTACCATGCTAATTACTTTCCTATTCGCGATTCTTCCTTGGGCCCGACGTCTTGTGTAGTTACTGGAGATAGCATGGCACGATTACAGGACTTAACACAACACTATGTACTTTTATGTACTTCTATGAACCTTTATGTATTTTTTATTAAATCTTTGTCAAATCTTGTACTGAAGTTAAGGCCACTCCAAAAATCTATAAACACGAGGTTAAAAGTTGAATAAACATTAATAAAAAAAGTTATTTCTCACTCTCACTTTCTCTCTTTTCATTCCACTCTCGTCCTACGTATTCCAACCTAATCGGTTTGTGTATGGAGAATTTTGAATCCAACAATATCATCATCTTCATTAATCTTATCTAAACTACTTGGTGTTGACATCCATCATACTTATAATAAACTTCTAAATTAAATGTGATTAATAATAATAGTAACGTAGTTATTTCTCCTTATCGAATGGTGAAGCGCGATAAGCAATTAATGCTTGACATGAGAATTATAGAAACAGAGCATGATAGTAAGGAAGAATGATTTGGTATAGAATTGAGTTACAATGGCACAATTTGTGTATCATATGTCTGACACCTCATTTCAAAGAGCCTGAGGTGTGCCCATGTGGCCCATGCGTCTGATTTTTTTCTTTTTATAAAAAAGGTGGAATACTGCATGTCTAACAGTCTTGAAATGTTTTGATTGCCCAGCTGTCTGAATGATGCTGAGGCTGTTTAAACATTGTCACTTCATTTACTATATAGAAGTGCGCACAGAAAAAAAGAAAGAGCATTTGAAGCATGATAAAACCAACATGTGTACCTGAGTTGTCTTAATTGTTTTTCTTTTTAAAATCTCACGATCATGCTGCTCAATTTTGTATTTTCACATTTATGTTCACAAAGTTTTCTGATTATCCCGGTTCCTTTTCTGCAGTTTTAACAAATTTTTGTAATATTTATTATTTACGGCCATTCTATAGCAGGATAACTCTTCTGAGCAAGATGTTAATAATGACACACTTATTATATCCAACCTCGATTCTGCTGTTTCAAATGATGATATAAACCAAATATTTGGTTCTTATGGTGAAATTAAAGAGGTCAGGTCCACAAATATTCTTTTGATGCAATGCTTGAACTTTATACAGTATGCTAATATTCTTGATTGTTGATTTGTAGGTTTTCCATGATCCACACAATCAAAATCAAGTTGTAATAGAGTTCTATGATGTTAGAGCTGCTGAGGCAGCATTTTATGCTTTAAACATGAGTGAGATTGCTGGCAAGAGAATTAAGATTGAGCTTGGCTGTCAAGGAGCTGTGCGGCGGTGGTATTTTCCCTACAATTCAATTGTCTTTAGTTTTTACATTTTGATTTCAAAGCACGTTTTCTGTTATTGGCATTAGCTCAATAAATGAGTTTCAAACTTTAAATTGAGTAGGGAGCACTGTTTCCAATGCTGCACACGGTTGCTTTAGAGCTTAGTTTCTAGATATATTACTTATATATCTCTTGAACTAAAAGTCTCCCAACCATTTAGATTGCTTCTTTATTTATTTAATCATGAGATCTGCTGATCTAGCACTCGAATATTATGTTTGATTTATGAAATAATTTGATGCAATAACTGAACTTCCAATCTGAAAGTGTTTGCTGTAGTTGTGTAAAATATAATATTTTGCCTGCACACGGTAAAGATAAAATTGTTTATAAATGAAGAGCTGGAATGCAACAATGCATACTGATTTTGTTTAATGAAACAGATCCATGTGCAAATACTAAATGCAAATGATAGCTGAGATTTTTAGTAACAATTGTATTGAAGCTTTTGGAACTAATTTTTCATGTGGAGAGTTACCAAATAAGTTACTTATATGATAGCCCTGGATAGTTTTGGTGCAAAACTTTTCTTTGACAACTAAATGTTCTAATTTCTTTATATTTTTGTTAGATGCATCATATTTATCCTTACAAATCTTGGAGTAACACTGCCTTAAAACGCTCTCACGCACTTTTGTTTTTATGAAGGGATAATTTCACATAGCCTTAACTCTCCATTTAGCTAAATGGCGGATTCCATGATTTCTAGTTACAATGCAAACTAATTGATACACACATGCTTGCTTTTTTACATCCCCTTCAATTCTATTTCTCTAAATACTCTGTTCTTTTTTTACCCTTTTATGAGCTTAATGTCACCTCCCAAAAGAGCTCTTAGGGGTGGTGGACAACCCATGATTTAAATACTGCTTTTCGGCCCTACACCTAGCAGATGTGGGACTTTTTGTCCGTGACATTCTCATCCACCCAATCACGTGACGCCCTCGTCACGGATCAGCTCCACGGAGGGTCTGACTGGACCATGGAGAGTCCACACACCTGACAACAGACAGTAATCTGCTCTGATATCACTTGTCACCTCCCAAAAGAGTCCTTGTGGGTGGTGGGCAGCCCAAGACTTAAATACTGTTTTTCGGCCCTACACCTAGCCGATGTGGGACTTTTTGTCTGTGACATTAAGCTGAGGCAAAACCAGCTTCATTTGGTTGCAAAATCAAATGATTGATTCCAAATATTGATTGTTGTGATAGTGCTATTAATTGGGATTCATGAAATAGAAAGGACCTGCAATTGTGTTGGATTTATGCATTGTTATGAAAATTGATTGACACAGAGCTCATCCTGATCGAGAGGAAGTGAAAAAGATTCATAGTGCGTGTTGGGATGAAAAGGAGGAATGTAGCGTATGGAGATCCAAAATCATGTAGAGATGCTAGACAAACTATTATTTAAGATTTTCTGAGGAAATTTTATGCGTTGAGAGATGCAATTTGAAAACAAGGAAAATATGTGATGCCGATGAAACTATTGATGAAATTTTAATCATTGTTGTAAAGCAAATGCGCAAAAGTATGCAAATATTCAATTAAAATCAATTTTAAAATAAAATGGATCGTTAACCCTCTTTTTTGATATTTAATTGAAGATAGTAATTCAAATATTAGCAGTTCAATAATTAATCTTTTCATAAAAATACAATTAAGATTTAGAACATGTGTGGGACTAATGTCGACTTAGATCACACGCAAAATTAAAATTTAATATGTAGTCAAATTGAATTAAATTGATCTAATTGTTCGAAGTATTTGTAAGAGAAAATGAAATCAAGAAAAGAAGATAGAACAATAGAGCCTCACATTTGAACACTGACATGTATCTAGCAAGAGTTTGGAAGAAGAAATATAATCTTCACATCAAAATAAAAACTAGTGTTTTTTTTAATAGCTAAAAGTCTCTTTCATTATTTTAGAGCCTCATATTTATGGAAGTGTAATGGATTAGTAGAAGGAAATGAACTTTGGTGTTTTATTGTAGGGTATGTTCAATGTTAATTGTTTTTTGAGTTGGAGTAATTGCAGGTAATGCTGGGTCTAATGCATCTTAGTTCTTCAAGACACGTACATTTTTTACTTGCCTTATATTGGATTTTTTGTAAGATTTGTTGGTTCCAATCTACATTGTTTCCAAGATAGGGTCTTAGGTTTTTTAGTTTTAAGGTATGTGAATTTCTTATGCTACCTTGGTTGGATGCAATGTCTGTGATGGAGGGAAAAGTTGTATAAATGATTCTTGATCTGCTTTGATTATGGGCTTAGGAGTTGAGAGAAGGAACACATAGACATAAGGTGGTAGCAGAACGGAGAGAATTATAAAGGCTTAATGATTAAATGCACACATAAATCATAAATTATGGAACTAATAGTCAATCTAATGTTGAATCAGGTCTAGGAAAATAAAATATTAGAATTTTATGATGCCCCTGCATTAATTATGATGCATAGTTGTTAATTTGATTGAATCAGGTCTAGGAAAATAAAATATTAGAATTTTATAATGCCCCTGCATTAATTATGATGCATGGTTGTTAATGTGATTGTATCGGGTCTAGGAAAATAAAATATTATAATTTTATGATGCCCCTGCATTAATTATGATGCATAGTTGTTAATGTGATGGAAGAATCAATTATTTTGAAAGAGGATATCAAGAAGCTTCAACTTTCATTCTTCAATCAACAGATTTCAAAATTAGCTAGAAATCCATATTTATTAGAATAGGGCTGCAAAACATAAGATTTGAATCAAATCTATTGGCCAACATTCTAAACTTGATCCCAATATATTCCAAAATGATATTTAATTTTTATTTTAATAAAATAAATATATAAAAAAATCTATTTTAATTAAATAATTAAAGTAAATCCTAAACTTAAGCTCTTGTTCATCATCAACTCCCTTAGGCTTTGATAAAACTCTTCTTAAGAGTTACAAAGATTATTTATGAGTTTTGATGAGTAGGGTCGTCAAGAGAGCCTTGTGTGTTTTGCGATCATGAGGTTTGTGAATTATTAAAATATCTTACATTTAAATAAAATATAGTTTGTTGTTTGCTTTTCTTTAAAAAGGTGTACATTTTTTAAGTTTGTAGTATACCTTATATTCTTTCATAACATATGATCATCTAGAAATTTATGTACATAAATCTAAATGAAACACACACACACACACATATAGAAAGGGAGAGGGAGATTGAATACACAAGCATATCTTTACAACCTTCTATATGCTTTTTATTATATGTGATTGCTTGATTTTATTAAGGGTCTACACAAGTTGAGTTTCTTGTTGATTTAGCTCTGACTCAAATCTTACCCGTTCAAAGTTAGCTTATGAGCTGAATCATTTATCACGAAGGAGAAAATTTTGATTTAAATTATTGATGTAATAAAATGATGAAAAGAAAAATAATTAGAAGAAAAGTAATAAGAAATCACATGATATAAATATGAGATGTAGTTTTTGAATATTTTTAATTATTTTATTCTTAAACTCTTGATTCCTAATGTATTTAAGCATATTATATATTAATTTTCTTAAACAAGTTGGCTCTCGAGCTGATATTTTGAGTTAGTGCTTGGAACGTTTGCTCATTGAGTTCCACTCATGAGCAATTTATTAAGTGAA
This sequence comes from Phalaenopsis hybrid cultivar, assembly GCA_002079205.1. Classification (NCBI taxonomy): domain Eukaryota; kingdom Viridiplantae; phylum Streptophyta; class Magnoliopsida; order Asparagales; family Orchidaceae; genus Phalaenopsis; species Phalaenopsis hybrid cultivar. The sequence goes on along the minus strand of JXCR01074616.1, from coordinate 82,209 downwards.
ACCCAAGCTGACTTGTAAGTCGAGTTGTTTCTATTGCCCTCATAATTTCTAGTCGTGAAAATTTTGAGTAAAATAAATCTAAATTTTGTTTTTCAATCGTAAAAATTAGAGGAAAAGATGACAAACCTTTTTATCCTTTTTCCTATAAATATTATTATTGAATATGGTTGCTTATGGTACTTTGATGTAACTTCCAATATAAAAAATTGTGTAAATTATTCTAGGGTTCTCCTTGGTTCAATGGGTGATTCATATCTGTTTAATTTTTTTAAAAACCCTTCAACTTAGTTGTTGGCACCACAGGCTTAACGTCTGATAGTGCTTAGAATATCCGCCCACTTTTTTTAAAACCCCTTCATTTATTAAATATTCAACATTTCTAGTGCTGAAAATGATTTTTTCTATAAAGTTACATTTATCCTTGCTCAAAGTGATCTAAATCCTAAAATTAACAATGACCTATAGCTCATCATTAGTGGAGAGGTCTGCATGATGCTCAATTTCATGAATGACATGCTCAATCCAGCCTTGGAAACTAGGTCGTCTTGATGTTTAGGCCCACTTTCTCCTTGCTAATTTCACAAACTTCAACACTGGCAAGCTGCGCTTGGGGTCGAAGACAGCAAGCTTTACTGTAGGTGGAAGAAGGGTTTCAAATGCCTCAAACCTAAGCCTACTGGAGTTTTATGAGATCATGATCACTAATCCGAGCGCCTAAATCTTTCATCAAATCCATGTAACACTTCGCGTCTTTTAAAACTGTAAAGAAAACTCTTTGTGCCAGCTTTTTTGACTGTAAGCTTGCCGTTATAAAGTAGAGTGGAGAATTTTTTATCATCACCGGCAATTCATTGTCTGTCCATCTTATAAGTTAAAGGCATTTTAGGAATCTGAAGGATTTTAATGGGCATGTCATGAAAGGCCCAAGTTGAAGCATATAGTAAGACTCATTGACTCAATTGCAGTATTTTAAAAATTTTGAATAATGGGAAGTGATACTTTAACCTCGGAAATTCGGTTGTAATTTATTGAAAAAAAAATGTCAGAAGTTTCATGAATTTATCGTATAAGAGTTGCGATGTAGTAGCATAAGTTCTTGTCTTCTTATATATTATTTTAATCTTCCGTCATACTTGGCTTCCCGGGCACTCATGTCTTGTTAGTCAGATTATTTTCATAATGCTTAGAGGCTGAGGTTTCAAAGAAGCTCGGCTTTCTTTAACGTTACTATAAAACTTACTATAATCAAATTAGCATTTACATTAATAGGTTTCTAAAGGAATAGTTCTAATTTGTTAATTGCCTGAATTGATACCTTGGTTTTACACTACATAATCTTTTTCCATTCTGTTTCTGTCTGGTTTTCTGGTATATACTACAGAGAGATATCCTCCATTATTTTTTAGCGTTTTTATCCTCCCCGGAGAATAAAAAAAAAATACTCACCAGTTTTGAACATTCTGACTGCATGTAACATCCTTATTTTTTTTGACAGCCCACCCAAGCACTCTTTATTAAAACTTGAACTGGAAGGTTCTACCAAAGGCATAAATGGAGGTTCCTTTAGTAACTCCGCATTGGAAAATGGTGGTACGATGCCTTTCCTTCTTTCAGATGATTTTGCTTATGCTTTCATCTTTAGTAGCTTTTGATATCTTTTATGATCTCGCAATATTATGCTTTTTCTTCTAGTTATTGTATGTTCTCTCTGTATTTCAGCTTCCTCCAGAACCATAGCATATGGAGCTAATAGTACTGTGGGACTTGATAGTGGTTCTATTCAGAGCTCTGCTCCCCAGAAACTAATCAACCCATTCATGGAGAGCAAATTCCCAGGAATATCTTCTACTATGCCTCATAGCCTGTCCTCACCAATTAGAGTCTCAATGGTGGGAAATCATGGCAGTCAATCTAACCTTGATGATCTTAGCCATTCTTTAGGACAAATGAACTTTGGTTTTCAAAACATGCCAACCTTCCATCCTCATTCATTACCAGAATTCCATAATGCTCCAATTCCTAGCATCCCTTTCAATGCCATAAGAGCTATTCCATCAATAGCCACAAATATTAATTCCAGATTATCTGATGGCATTGATACTCAGCAAAATAGACAGGGGGCAGGTCACATAAACAGCCATTCCTTCGAACCAAAGGAAGGTAATCTGTAAGAGTCAAAAGTAACATTTTGCTCTCCTTGATTTTTCTTAACATCATTCAAATTTTCAGGTAAGGCAATTTCCCCTATAAGTGGGCATCAGTATTTTCAAAACAATTCAAATTTAAATTTCCACCATTCCCCCAGTTCTCTGATGTGGACCAATTCACCATCATTTGTAAACAACATTCCAGCTCAACCTCAACAGCTGCATGGTCTTCCAAGAGGGCCATCTCATATAATGAACAACTTTGTTTCTGTACACCATCATCACGTTGGTTCTGCTCCTGCTCTTAATCCCTCACTCTGGGGAAGGCGCACTACATATGCTGGGGATTGTATGGAGGCACCGCCTTCTTTCCACCCAGGCTCTCTTGGAAACATAGGATTCTCTGGAAGCTCTCCCATCCATCCATTTGGAATCTCTTCTCATAATATTTATCCACATGACTGTCGTAACTGTATTGACCCATCAGCTTCCACACATGTTGGGAGCCCGTCGCCTCAGCAGCGGTCTTTCATGCTTCATGGAAGGAATAGCTTGAATTCTGCAGCTGCTTCTTATGATTCTTCTGGTGAGAGGATCAGGAGCCGANGAAGCATTATTGCGTTAGTAATTTTTCATTTTACTGATCTAGTGGTTTGTTGAAATCAATACATGGGACAGGCTTATGATTCAAAGTTTGCAACAACTCATATATGATATAAACTAGGGCGTGTTTTTTTTTTTTTTTATGAATGCTTTGCCACTTGTTTCCTTTTATTTTCACTACAGAAACCCCATGCAGTTCACATAAACTTCTGAAATCCATCAGAAAGAGCGAAATGTGTATAATAGTAGATGAGCAGACTTCTAATTCTANGCCAGGCGTTCAATTCCTTCTTGCTTATATGATTTTGATATTGATGCAATAACCATCTAAACTAAAGTGCTTGAAACTTGATTCCTAGGTACACATCTAAGATGCTTCTGGCTACAATTGATGAGCACCACAAAGGAACTTACGATTTCATCTATTTACCCATTGATTTCAAGGTTGATTTTTTAATTATTTTATGTAAGGTGGAAATCATACTCNATCGGGTCTAGGAAAATAAAATATTAGAATTTTATGATGCCCCTGCATTAATTATGATGCATAGTTGTTAATGTGATGGACGAATCAATTATTTTGAAAGAGGATATCAAGAAGCTTCAACTTTCATTCTTCAATCAACAGATTTCAAAATTAGCTAGAAATCCATATTTATTAGAATAGGGCTGCAAAACATAAGATTTGAATCAAATCTATTGGCCAACATTCTAAACTTGATCCCAATATATTCCAACATGATATTTAATTTTTATTTTAATAAAATAACTTTATAAAAAAATATATTTTAATTAAATAATTAAAGTAAATCCTAAACTTAAGCTCTTGTTCATCATTAACTCCCTTAGGCTTTGATAAAACTCTTTTTTAAGAGTTACAAAGATTATTTATGAGTTTTGATGAGTAGGGTCGTCAAGAGAGTCTTGTGTGTTTTGCAATCATGAGGTTTGTGAATTATTAAAATATCTTACATTTAAATAAAATATGGTTTGTTGTTTGCTTTCCTTTAAGAAGGTATACATTTTTTAAGTTTGTAGTATACCTTATATTCTTTCATAACATCTGATCATCAAGAAATTTATGTACATAGATCTAAATGAAACACACACACACACACACACATAGAAAGGGAGAGGGAGATTGAATACACAAGCATATCTTTACAACCTTCTATATGCTTTTTATTATATGTGATTGCTTGATTTTATTAAGGGTCTACACAAGTTGAGTTTCTTGTTGATTTAGCTCTGACTCAAATCTTACCCGTTCAAAGTTAGCTTATGAGCTGAATCATTTATCACGAAGGAGAAAATTTTGATTTAAATTATTGATGTAATAAAATGATGAAAAGAAAAATAATTACAAGAAAAGTAATAAGAAATCACTTGATATAAATAAGAGAGATGTAGTTTTTGAATATTTTTAATTATTTTATTCTTAAACTCTTGATTCCTAATGTATTTAAGCATATTATATATTAATTTTCTTAAACAAGTTGGCTCTCGAACTGATATTTTGAGTTAGTGCTTGGAACGATTGCTCATTGAGTTCCACTTATGAGCTATTTATTAAGTAAAGCCCAAGCTGACTTGTAAGTCGAGTTGTTTCTATTGCCCTCATAATTTCTAGCCGTGAAAATTTTGAGTAAAATAAATCTAAATTTTGTTTTCAATCGTAAAAATTAGAGGAAAAGATGACAAACATTTTTATCCTTTTTCCTATAAATATTATTATTGAATATGGTTGCTTATGGTACTTTGATGTAACTTCCAATATAAAAAATTGTGTAAAGTATTCTAGGGTTCTCCTTGGTTCAATGGGTGATTCATATCTGTTTACTTTTTTTAAAACCCTTCAACTTATTTGTTGGCACCACAGGCTTAACGTCTGATAGTGCTTAGAATATCCACCCACTTTTTTTAAAGCCCCTTCATTTATTAAATATTCAACATTTCTAGTGCTGAAAATGATTTTTTCTATAAAGTTACATTTATCCTTGCTCAAAGTGATCTAAATCCTAAAATTATCAACCATGACCTATAGCTCATCATTAGTGGAGAGGTCTGCATGATGCTCAATTTCATGAATGACATCCTCAATCCAGCCATGGAAACTAGGTCGTCTTGATGTTTAGGTCCACTTTCTCCTTGCTAATTTCACAAACTTCAAGACACTGGCAAGCTGCGCTTGGGGTCCAAGACAGCAAGCTTTGCTGTAGGTGGAAGAAGGGTTTCAAATGCCGCAAACCTAAGCCTACTGGAGTTTTATGAGATCATGATCACTAATCCGAGCACTTAAATCTTTCATCAAATCCATGTAACACTTCGCGTCTTTTAAAACTGTAAAGAAAACTCTTTGTGCCAGCTTTTTTGACTGTAAGCTTGCCGTTATAAAGTGGAGTGGAGAATTTTTTATCATCAACGGCAATTCATTGTCTGTCCATCTTATAAGCTAAAGGCATTTTAGGAATCTGAAGGATTTTAATGGGCATGTCATGAAAGGCCCAAGTTGAAGCATATAATAAGACTCATCGACTCAATTGCAGTATTTTAAAAATTTTGAATAATGGGAAGTGATACTTTAACCTCAGAAATTCGGTTGTAATTTATTGAAAAAAAATGTCAGAAGTTTCATGAATTTATCACATAAGAGTTTGATGTAGTAGCATAAGTTCTTGTCTTCTTATATATTATTTTAATCTTCCGTCATGCTTGGCTTCCCGGGCACTCATGTCTTGTTAGTCAGATTATTTTCATAATGCTTAGAGGCTGAGGTTTCAAAGAAGCTCGGTTTTCTTTAACGTTACTATAAAACTTACTATAATCAAATGAGGTTTTACATTAATAGGTTTCTAAAGGAATTGTGCTAATTTGTTAATTGCCTGAATTGATACCTTGGTTTTACACTACATAATCTTTTTTCATTCTGTTTCTTTCTGGCTTTCTGGTATATACTACAGAGAGATATCCTCCATTGTTTTTTAGCCTTTTTATTCTCCCCGGAGAATAAAAAGAAAATACTCACCAGTTTTGAATATTCTGACTGCATGTAACATCCTTATTTTTTTGACAGCCCACCCAAGCACTCTTTATTAAAACTTGAACTGGAAGGTTCTACCAAAGGCATAAATGGAGGTTCCTTTAGTAACTCCGCATTGGAAAATGGTGGTATGATGCTTTTCCTTCTATCAGATGATTTTGCTTATGCTTTCATCTTTAGTATCTTTTGATATATTTTATGATCTCGCAATATTATGCCTTTTCTTATATTTATTGTATGTTCTCTCTGTATTTCAGCTTCCTCCAGAACCATAGCATATGGAGCTAATACTACTGTGGGACTTGATAGTGGTTCTATTCAGAGCTCTGCTCCCCAGAAACTAATCAACCCATTCATGGAGAGCAAATTCCCAGGAATATCTTCTACTATGCCTCATAGCCTGTCCTCACCAATTAGAGTCTCAATGGTGGGAAATCATGGCAGTCAATCTAACCTTGATGATCTTAGCCATTCTTTAGGACAAATGAACTTTGGTTTTCAAAACATGCCAACCTTCCATCCTCATTCATTACCAGAATTCCATAATGCTCCAATTCCTAGCATCCCTTTCAATGCCATAAGAGCTATTCCATCAATAGCCACAAATATTAATTCCAGATTATCTGATGGCATTGATACTCAGCAAAATAGACAGGGGGCAGGTCACATAAACAGCCATTCCTTCGAACCAAAGGAAGGTAATTTGTAAGAGTAAAAAGTAACATTTTGCTGTCCTTGATTTTTTATTAACATCATTTTAAATTTTCAGGTAAGGCAATTTCCCCTATAAGTGGGCATCAGTATTTTCAAAGCAATTCAAATTTAAATTTCCACCCTTCCCCCAGTTCTCTGATGTGGACCAATTCACCATCATTTGTAAACAACATTCCAGCTCAACCTCAACAGCTGCATGGTCTTCCAAGAGGGCCATCTCATATAATGAACAACTTTGTTTCTGTACACCATCATCACGTTGGTTCTGCTCCTGCTCTTAATCCCTCACTCTGGGGAAGGCGCACTACATATGCTGGGGATTGTATGGAGGCACCGCCTTCTTTCCACCCAGGCTCTCTTGGAAACATAGGATTCTCTGGAAGCTCTCCCATCCATCCATTTGGAATCTCTTCTCATAATATTTATCCACATGACTGTCGTAACTGTATTGACCCATCAGCTTCCACACATGTTGGGAGCCCGTCGCCTCAGCAGCGGTCTTTCATGCTTCATGGAAGGAATAGCTTGAATTCTGCCGCTGGTTCTTATGATTCTTCTGGTGAGAGGATCAGGAGCCGGCGATGCGATTCAAGTGCTACTCAACCTGATAACAAGAAGCAATTTGATCTGGATATCAGCCGAATTATCCGCGGGGAAGATACCAGAACCACTCTTATGATAAAGAACATTCCAAACAAGTGAGCCAGGCGTTCAATTCCTTCTTGCTTATATGATTTTGATATTGATGCAATAACCATCTAAACTAAAGTGCTTAAAACTTGATTCCTAGGTACACATCTAAGATGCTTCTGGCTACAATCGATGAGCACCACAAAGGAACTTACGATTTCATCTATTTGCCCATTGATTTCAAGGTTGATTTTTTAATTATTGTATGTAAGGTGGATATCATACTTATCTTGTTATCTACTAACTAACATTAACTTCTGTTTCTTTCCTCTTTTCAGAATAAATGCAATGTGGGCTATGCTTTTATCAACTTGAATGACCCCAAGCACATTATTCAATTCCACCAGGTCAGATTCATTAAACCCTTACGCATTTCTCAAAGAATCATTACATACATACCTCCCACTTCCTATGTATTTACATATCTAACATTTGAACTTTACTTTTTTATATTTATGCCATCCAAATCCTTTCATATCAGATCAAAAATACTACATTTTAATTTTTAAAAAGTAAAATACAGTTTTGCATGCATGAGCAACGTGGTATCTATGTAAAAATTGAAGTTTAGCTGTTAGACATGTAAATACTATATACATTGGAATGGAGTGGTATGTATGTAAATCTTTCTTTCTCAAATATATAGCCCTATTTTTCTTAACCTGTTGTACTTCTACCTATATAATTTTAAGATCGATCATTGCAGGCATTTAATGGTAAGAAATGGGAGAAATTCAACAGTGAAAAAGTGGCTTCACTCGCGTACGCCAGAATCCAAGGTAAAGCCGCCCTGATTGCTCATTTCCAGAACTCAAGTTTGATGAACGAAGACAAGCGATGCCGTCCCATCCTCTTCCACTCCGATGGCCCAAATGCTGGGGATCAGGTATAATAAATTCACAATTGTCAGGCTTAGATTTCAAATTAGGATATACTAAATCATTAATGTGATGGGAGGGCAATATTTGCAAATGTACATTTGTTTGTGGTGCAGGAGCCCTTTCCCATGGGAACCCACATCAGATCAAGGCCTGGTCGATCCAGGACCTCAAACAACGAAGATCTGCCCCCTAGAAGTCCACCAGACTCTGGCATTGGAGACGACCTGTCAAACAACAGCACAGATTCTTCTTCAAGCTTTGCCAAAGACTGAGTGGGACCCAAGCCATTTTTCCTGGGGGGCACTAACCTTACAACCTACATAAGCTTTTTTTTTTTTTTTCTTGTCTTGTCTTTCTTTCTCACATCTGCACTCCTGTGAGCTCTGCATTGTGTTGAAATGCAAAAAGCAGAGAGGAGCTGAGCTGAGTTGAGTTGAGATTTTGGTGGCTGCGATGAATAAAAAGGAAATTGTACAGCAAGATTTTGAGAGGAAAGGGAGAGCGATTATTGTTGATATTTCTCCGTGTTTTGGCACCTCCTCACTCTGCACATTCGTCTATTTTTTTTGGTCATTTCGTATATTTCTAATCCCCTTTTTTTTGTGTTTTTTTGTGTATTATTTCCAAGTTTTGTGACTCCATTTTATGTGGAGCTTTGGTTCTTTTTGGAGGATATGTATGTTATATTTCACAGTTCCCATCTTGATGGTTATGCAGCCTTCAAAAGGTTTGGAGCTTGTTTGTATTCATCTTTTCATTCATAGTTTAAGACTTTTATGTGTAAAAATGAAACTTTAGGTGTGAAATAAGTAAATTCATGATAATTGTGTGCTGTTGATTAATTTATGTTAAAGCTGTTGGTTGGAATACTTTTTAAAGTGTCAAAATGATAATATTAAATATGTTCTCTTCTTGTTGAGAGATACTTTTTTAAAATATATTTTTAAACTTTTAAAGTGATAATATTAAATATAATCTCCACAACTTGAATTTTTCATCACTTTTTGTGACCTGAGGTTTGGTGCTTGTTGAATTTGCTTTTTTATTTTATTTTGGATATTTTTCAATTTTTGGTTGTAAGGTTTTTCTTTACTCTGACGATAATTTGAAATATTTTTTTAAGAATACAAATGTTTTAATAAATTATATTTTATGCTTCTACTCGAGAACTACAATAAGGGTTTGTTTGGGGCAGTTTATAAGTGCAGGCGGTGTTTTGAAAACGCCGCTGTACTGTTTGGTTCGCGCGTTTCACCAGCTTATCTGAAATTTCGTTTGAGTTTTTATACTAAACGCAACCTGCGGTCGGCCCGCGGGCCGCGTTTCAGGATAAACAGCTTATCTTGAAACTCACAAGCTGCCCCAAACGGACCCTAAATCTTTAATCCATCAAGTGTGATCATGAATTCATTTTCTTTGTTGCCCTATTGTGCGTAATATTTTCATTTAATTTTAATTGTTTAAGATAGTTTTTTATATAATTAGCCCAAATTTTTTTAGGTTTACCTTTGTATTTCTTAATATTAGTCAAATATAAAACATCTAATCTCTTATTCAGATGACCAAAATTTAATGTTACCAAACCATCTAAGCCTAAAACATCTACTTTAGAGTTCCTGCCACCGCACTTCTTCCCACCTTTAAGCTCACCGTCGGCAACCTGTCCTGCAGACGAGCACAGCCGCCTGCTCTTTGCCCTCCTGATGCAGTTCTTCACTGTTTATTTGTGTCCAGCTGTCGACATCCTGAAACTCGCTCAAGCAAACCCAGACAAAATCAACATCGGCTTCCCCTCTCCGATCCAAGGCCAAGGCCCACTTCTGTATTCAAATGTTTATTCCATTCTACCCACTGCAAGTTTATATAACAACATTTTCAGCTGTGACTTTTCAAGGAATTGAAGAAATTTGAACTTGGTTTTCCTCCATTTATGTTGTGCTTGGTCAAAAATATGATTTTTAGATTAAGAAGTATTGCAAAGAAAATTAATAAAATAATGAACTTAGTACATCTTGTATTGTATGGTGCTTTTCTTTGGTGTCTTGAAGAAAAGACCGCGATGTGAGTGTCGGATTTTGCGAGTAAGACGCCCATTCCTAGTGTTTGGGTAAATAGATCGAGTCTCAAGCGTTGGGTGTCGTCTTTAATAAGGGATTGACATATATCCTTAATAGTCATGATTACGATAATTACCCTCACATAGGTGGGCTAGGATGTTCTTTTGAGGAGGACGAGTATAACTAGATTGGTATGTGAACTTAATTCAGCAAGTGAAAAACTTCATAAACTCGTATCTATATATATATATATATATACATATTGTTATTTATGTATTAAATTTATGAACTTGTTACCTAATTTTTCTCATTGACAATGATTAAGAAATAAAATATGCTAACTGATGATTAATTTAAGTGTGGATAAAAAATGTTTGATATAAAAAATAAATAAATAAATTCATTAGGCATTAGCTAAACCAACTCAATAATTTATTCATCTAGATCTGATCGGGTTGAGCAGGTCCGAGTAACGGGTGTGGCCCAAAATGATCGTGATGAGGTTATGTTCAGGGTGGGCAATTGCTCCCATTGAAATTTGCAATTTCTCTATTTAAATAGTATAATTTAATATTTTTTCTTATATAGTTTTGGAAATTTAAGAATTTGCCCCCTCATGATTTTTTTTTTTTTTGCCTAATATTTGAAAAAAATAAAGTATTTAGCGATTTTGTCACCGCTAAAAAATAATTATAGTTTCGCCCTTGCACATGCTCTACCTATCAAACCACCACTGCCAATTTAACTCAAATGAGTCGAATGAATAACTCTTGGGGTGTAAGTGTAGATTTGAATTTTCCTGTTCTTCTTCCCTTACCATTTTGCCTGATTGATCATACAAATTTCTTTCCTTTATCGTGTTCGCCTTCCGTTTTGAGGACTCGTGCGATCTCCCATAATATTCCTTTTCTTTTTTCTTCGCTTGTGTTTGTTATCGAGCTGCCTCTATGTATTAAAAGGTTTGAATATTACGACATTGACACCTCATACTTCTACATAGCCCACTTATACTCCTACATTTCTCCTCCTTATCTGAACCCTCGCGATATAATTGCGATTAGAGCTATCCATGAAAGCAACGAGGAGATCATAGCGTATAAAAACCACAAAAACTCCTATATCTCTACTCCCAACAACTTTGCAGCCCCATCCTCCTTACCACCTTAGTCGAGATCTAAGGTGAGCTCACACCTCTTTAATTTCTACTTCTATTATTTCTTATTAATTTTATGAACTAAAGTCTTAAGCATTTCTGAATTTGAAATTTCATGCTCAAATTTTTTACTCATCTAAATCATGTCAAGATTAACATAAATCAATATCGAGGGTGATATTAAAAAAATTGATAATGAATTTGGTTATATTATAAAATCATCTAAACTAGCTAGGTTCCAATTAATTTGTTAATAAGTACACATCAAAAAGGTCTATGCACTAATCTTATAGAGATCTAACGGTTCGAAAGAAAAGAATATGATAAAGGCAGATCTACTGCAAAGAGATTGTGAGGTCCACAAAATCGAATGAGCCAAGCCATGCAAGCCAAGTCAACTAGGCCAAAACCCANCATATCACATCAAAAATACTACATTTTAATTTTTAAAAAGTAAAATACAGTTTTGCATGCATGAGCAACGTGATGTCTATGTAAAAATTGAAGTTTAGCTGTTAGACATGTAAAGACTATATACATTGGAATGGAGTGGTAATGTAAATCTTTCTTTCTCAAATCTATACCCCTATTTTTCTTAACCTGTTGTACTTCTACCTATATAATTTTAAGATCGATCATTGCAGGCATTTAATGGTAAGAAATGGGAGAAATTCAACAGTGAAAAAGTGGCTTCACTCGCGTACGCCAGAATCCAAGGTAAAGCCGCCCTGATTGCTCATTTCCAGAACTCAAGTTTGATGAACGAAGACAAGCGATGCCGTCCCATCCTCTTCCACTCCGATGGCCCAAATGCTGGGGATCAGGTATAATAAATTCACAACTGTCAGGCTTAGATTTCAAATTAGCATTTACTAAATCATTAATGTGATGGGAGGGTAATATTTGCAAATGTACATTTGTTTGTGGTGCAGGAGCCCTTTCCCATGGGAACCCACATCAGATCAAGGCCTGGTAGATCCAGGACCTCAAACAACGAAGAGCTGCCCCCTAGAAGTCCACCAGACTCCGGCATTGGAGACGACCTGTCAAACAACAGCACAGATTCTTCTTCAAGCTTTGCCAAAGACTGAGTGGGACCCAAGCCATTTTTCCTGGGGGGCACTAACCTTACAACCTACATAAGCTTTTTTTTTTTTTTTCTTGTCTTGTCTTTCTTTCTCACATCTGCACTCCTGTGAGCTCTGCATTGTGTTGAAATGCAAAAAGCAGAGAGGAGCTGAGCTGAGTTGAGTTGAGATTTTGGTGGCTGCGATGAATAAAAAGGAAATTGTACAGCAAGATTTTGAGAGGAAAGGGAGAGCGATTATTGTTGATATTTCTCCGTGTTTTGGCACCTCCTCACTCTGCACATTCGTCTATTTTTTTTGGTCATTTCGTATATTTCTAATCCCCTTTTTTTTGTGTTTTTTTGTGTATTATTTCCAAGTTTTGTGACTCCATTTTATGTGGAGCTTTGGTTCTTTTTGGAGGATATGTATGTTATATCTCATAGTTCCCATCTTGATGTTTATGCAGTCTTCAAAAGGTTTGGACCTTGTTTGTATTTATTATTAGTTTTTTTTTTTTTTTTAATTTCTGTGTTCTAAAACAGATATTTGAATATATTTGATAATTTATTTTCATTTTTTAAAAAAACAAAATAAATTGCTTTTTGTTTTTTACTTCATTGTGAAGATACCAATGAGGGAATCTCACTCACTTTTTTAGTTTGGAACTCTGCCACTTTATAGTAATATGATTAGTTAAACTAAATGATATCAAGTAAAAGGTATGATTTCTTATGAATTCATCTCTCACATAAAATTTGAAAAATAACACTTGTTACCATCTTTTAACAGTCAAATCCATCTTTTCATTCATAGTTTTAAGACTTTTATGTGTAAAAATGAAACTTTAGGTGTGTAAATAAGTAAATTCATGATAATTGTGTGCTGTGTGCCATTTTTCACATAGTTGATTAATTTATGTTAAAAGCTGTTGGTTGGAATACTTTTTAAAGTGTAAAAATGATAATATTAAATATGTTCTCTGCTTGATTTTTTTCAACACTTTTGGTTGGGAGATGCTTTTTAAAATATATTTTTAAACTTTAAAAGTGATAATATTAAATATAATCTCCACTACTTGAATTTTTCAACACTTTTGGTTGGTGCTTGCTGAATTTGCTTTTTTTTTTTTTTTTTTTTTTTTTT